>JAVQKG010301268.1:0-15122 GCA_036025885.1 Hypseleotris bucephala
CATTTCGTTTTTGAGTTATCGCGGTCACACGGCCAATCTGCGGACGCGGACGCGGACGCGGACGGACATGAAACCATAATATCGCCGAACGCATTGCGTTCCGCCGATATAATAAGCAAAAGAAGAAAAATAATTGTGTACTAACATTATGCTAATCGTAGTGGTTGAAATTTGCTATTGTTAACATATTATGACTTCATTGTAGGACTTAAACATTATTTGTACATTATTATTGTCTGGTACGATGACTTATTTGACATTCATTTTATTGGCAAGTAATCAAAAATAGACATGTGACTGGCCAAATCAGCCGCAATGTGTTCTGCCAGCTCTTCATAAATTTTTAGTACTTCTACTTTCATGCTGTAAAATGTTCAGTAAATATACACACAACAGGAACAATAAATTCAGAGACCATATTATCCAACTTTTTTACATTCTATAAAAATGTGCAATGTGTAGAAACCTGCACAAACCTAAGAACTTATTTAACTTAATATTTTTGTTGAATTTAAAAACACCCTGTCCCACTTATAGGCTAGCTAGCTATTGTAAATGTTCCAAGCTAATGCTAATTTTCATAATCATCTACATTCTGCAATGTCAACGCTAGTCAAACTCTTGTGGGTACCATCTTTGTCCTGCCTCATTGAATAATTTCCGTGGATATTAGATACAAAGCATTTATCTCCCATAACCTCCAGCACCAAAAGTGGAAGAACTAACACTTTTAGCTTTAGAATTCTGTAGATATACCAAGTCACTACATTTCTATTTTTCTACTCACTATAATCCTCACTTTTTGAGCTTATTCAAAATGCTTGGCAACAGTTGGTTTTCATTTGGCTGCCCATATGCTGGAAACATATGGGCAGCCATATGTTTCCAGACATATGGAAGCAATATGTTTCCAAAGATTTATCTGAGCTCAAAGAGTGGACTTTCACTGAACCTGCACCAAGCCAACGGGAAAAACACATGTTCAAGTACAGCCACTTCCAAAAGTGCTAATAGGCTAAAGCTTTCAAATATGATGGTATTTACTGATGGCTATGAGGCATATCCATATCCATTATGAACTGATTAGAAGCACTCAAGGTGTCAATGAGATCATTTGCCCAAGGCGTTAAATTAGTGTAGATTTTCCGGGTAATCCTGTCATCTCAAAGCATTTTATTAGGAAAGTCATCATTTTTATGGATTGAAAGAATGACCAAGTTAGAATAAGTGGACTAGAATGACTAATTTATTGTGTAATGATTTTCAACACCAAACCTAAATCTGGTCGTCCAAAAGGCAATATCTCGGAGGTAAAGATACACATTGAAACACATGGTTAAATCCAGGGCCAATTGCGATCACAAACATGAGCGGACTTGAAAAGCAAACTTCAGAGTAATCCCTCACAGTCGGGGTGTGTGCAAAATAGTTTTCCAGCTGTCCAAATCAGTACACAGTGGAGTTTCAACAAAGACAAAAGTATGTATGTGCTAATAGACATTATATTTGTTTTGGCCTACAATATATTATGTAACACTTTTTCAAATTTAACCCTACATTCCATTTTCAATTTACAAGAAAAGTTAAAGATGCATATCTGTTCATAAAAATGACAATAGAAATTAAAATGAAAGTTGTACTCTGATTCAAATATAGTTACTCATAAAATAATTATCTTTTTACACCATGTCCCCACCAGACTACCATAGAAGCTAGGATTATAAAATGTGTTAAGTTTTTCAAGTTTAAATGTCCAAATTTTAAGGATGTAAGATTTTGGCCTACTTTTGACATGGAAGTAGCCAGAAATGAAAATGCTTTGTAACCTCAGACTTTTCTTTTGTTTGTGCAGTGAGATAGCCTTGACAGCCTACAGGACCCTACCCACTGCTCCACATATCTGACTGATAATGTGGAAAGTATACGTCACACATACAATAGTTGTCACTCAAGTCTTACTTCTGTTGATGAAGGAAAACATGCTCTATGGCCAAAGAATACAGCAAGATTAGGCAGCATGAGAGGAAGGTGGAAAACTGAAATCACCCATTGGACCCGAAGACCTTAATTTGTAACCTTATGATGAAGCAGATATGATAGATTTTATATTTTCTTTTTATGTGGCTGAACTGAAGGGAATTTAGGTTTGTTGTTTACTATTTGATAAAGTCTAATTGTGAAATTGATTTTTTATCTATCCAGACAAGCAGACAAGTTAATTTGCAAGTCCAGTGGGAAATCACTCAATTCTATGCATGATAAGCCAAGCAGTGGTGCATAGCGAGTTTCTCCAACTAAAAAAACAAAACAGAAAAAGGTAAAAATGTAAAAATAATATTCTTTGGATTTCAGATTTTGTGTCTACACATTAACACTCACGTCTATTCTGCTTAAAAAACAAATTTGGTATTCTTTGTGTATGTTTTTTCACTCAAGTGTGTTCAAAGCTACCTTGTGTACATTTACGATTGGAGTACAAACATGACTACTTGTACACATGTTTGGACAGGGCTTAACAATTCAGTAGGTTGTGATCATTCCTTTACAGGTCCAGGGAAACTTGGGAAATCCTTGCTGTCTTTTCCCTTTTGTGGTCATGCACACATTGAGCTAGGAGACTCTTCTGCTCCACTGGTCTAAATACAAACTGCAGTCTAATCCAGTAACATGTTTTATTCCAGGCAGTTTTATAGTCAGGGAAATGAGAATAGCCCTGGCCTGTTTCCTGTTGGAAGTCCATTTTGGGATCTATCTTGTAATCACGGTATAATTTGAAATCTGGACAGGAGACGATTGGATAATTAAGGGAACGTGCATCTTTCAGGGTCCACGCATATTGTTGATGTTTTTAAGCCTATACGATATTAATTAAACAAATATAAACACGTCTTAACAAGGTTAAATTATCTTTCACACTAAATGAAATACAGTATTACATTAGATGATGACAGTAACAAAAACTTAATAAAAAACCCTGATTTGTTGTTTACCATCTGTTTACTAGCACCAGTGTCTGTATACCAAGCATACTATTGTCCCTTTGTCACAAGATGGATGCTCTATGAAAGTAAATATGACAAAAACATGTTTGTAACTGAGGTGAGGTCGGGTTGATGAAAGTGCAGACAGCACTGTCACAAACAATATGAAAACACTAAACTATAAATTTAATACATATGTTATTATATAAAGATGCGTTCTAACCACAACTCAGACACAGTCATTGAATTAAGAACCACCAGCTAGTCTCAGAATAATGTCATACTCAAAAGATTGTCCCAAGCATGACCCTGAGGCACACAATGAAATAAAAGCAGTTATTCTACATTGTGCTGTGTAGAAAGGGTAGAGGCACATGCGTATGTGTGTGTGTGTGTGTGTGTGTGTGTGTGTGTGTGTGTGTGCGTGTGTGTGTGTGTGTGTATGTATGTATGTATGTATGTATACTGAAAACAGAGCAGGTGTGTGGTGGCACAAGTGAAAAGGTCAGGAAACAGGTTGTAAATCTTGTGAGGCTATAGGGTACTTCATTTACCATCACTGTTATGTTATGCAATAATGTATCAGAGAAATCACAGTTTCTTTCAAATAAATCAGGCTGATTAAATTAAGTATGTTTGTTGTTTTCTTTACATTTCCAAAAATAGCCATATACTCCTTTTAATAACAGATTCATTGTAGCTTTCCCCAAATGCTGCAGCTAATGCTTTTTGTAGCAAATGTGACACAGTGTGACTGTGGAGTGAATGAATAATTAACAAAACTTTAAGGTAAGTGCTTTAAGAAGGCCCTGAGAACGTGTAAAACACAATATAAATCTAATGTATTTAGATACATTTCCCAAATAACTATGTTGGCTTACAACTAAGAATACCAAATAAATCACAGCCATAGACAAACACACATAAGAAGTTAGCACAGAAAGTGTATTAGAATTGTGTTCTTTGTCACTTAGCCCCACTAAATTGGTAATGCAATACTGACAACATATACAATTCCTGAAATCATGAAAGAAGCCTTTTTGTGCTTTGCCAGTCACTATGGCCTTTGCGTCTTCTCTTGGTGTTGCAGTTACAGGGCTATTAGTTTATGGAATTTGTTATTTCGACCCACCGCCACAATCTAGCCACTGTGCTGCCATTTACGTTTTTTAAAGTTCATACAAGGATACATAATGTCAAAGCACTGTTTATTTACAAGTCATTAAATTAATAATATGTTTACAGGTAATTATTCCCATGCTGCCTTACATAACAGATGATGACCCTCCTACTTAAAGGAAGCACTGATTACCTGTGATATTCATCCCTTCCTCTTGGGAGGTCATCATCATAAGTGGTTGAATTTTATAACCATTTTGGCTAACGTTATTGGGAGTGCTAGCATGCGGGAAGAGGATTATGAGAGCTGTAGTGACTCAGTGCTCTCACTGAACAAACACAAACATAGAAAACACTTCTAAATAAAGTCAGGGGTAAATCACGTAGACGTAATGTCAACAAGAATGTGATAATGAAAAATAGTCTTCTTATAAAATGTTTTGAGGAATTTTGTCTTGACAGAAAACAATGATAAACTAAATAGCATTAGTTCCAATAGTGTTAGTACATGATATGTGAGTCAAGACCGTTTCTTCTCCACTTGGTTTTATATTCCGTTTGGAAGACAGTACTACACAATAGCCTACCCTAGCAACTATGGGTCTTAGGTGGAGACCACCTGGGATAATGGCCATTAGTTACAGTGCTGACACAGAGACATACAGACAACCTTTTTTCACTATAGGGCAAATCTTCAGACTTAGTGACCTATAGTGGTAGGAAGGTGGATAATGAGATAAAACCTACTGAAGCCTAAACCAGGAAGGGTATTCAGCCTGCGACCCTATTGTACAAGTTGAGTATCATGTCAGCATTGTCCACCATATTCACCCCAGATATTCTTCATAATCATCAAAAAGGTTTTGTTCGTCTGCATTCTCATTCATTCAACTTACCAATACTTGGGATTGCCTAAATTGGTGCATAGGGAACTACTAGAACACATTTTCAAGATGTATTGTCGGCTATCCATGGCAGATGTGCCACGTGGTATTTTTTGCAATAGGCTGCTGAAAAGGTCTAGCGGTAAAATAAACCACAGGGGAAGCTTTCAGGGAACAGTGGTGGACAAGACAGGGCCTTGATTTATAGAGAACGTGAGATGGGATTAACCTCTCCATCAAGAGACACAGCTGACATGGGATTTCTGCATCATGCAAAGTTCCAGGAAAGACCTCACAACAGGTTGGCAGTACATCGAGAGTAAAGTGAGTTTGGTATTTGGCAAATTTTGCTAAGTACAGCATTTGGCTAAGCCTAACTGTATGGTCAAGCTAGCACTCGTACAGATGTTATTTACTTTGTGCAATAATCTGTTTACATACTGTAGATATATTCTAGAGGCATTGAACATTTTGACTACAATTGGAAGCCATATTCAAAAATTTGGCTTATGAGTGGTCTCGATACACCCAAGAGCTTTGTGTTAAAAAGTTTTTTTTTTATATAATGTGGAGTGTACAGAGGCTTTGGGTGTACACCGCCTAAGACCCATAGTTGCAGGGATAGGCTCTAGACAATGGTAACCCCTAACCCGAAGGTTAAAGCAGAAGCAAATGATAAGATTTGAATTCTTTGTGACATCCCGATTGCCCTGATTCCATTGTGTGTAGGTGTTAATTTTCCACAGATAGCTTACCGAAACACTCAAGAGAGAAAAATATCCAATTATGTGCACTCATCAACCAAGTATGCACAAATGTTTACCCAAGTTGGCAAAAATACCATCTTCCACATTAACTTCTCTGGCATTTTCCAATAATTTTGCTTATAATATCTGGCACTTAAAGATCCAAATAACTGGGCGCGTCAAGCACATTTGGTTATATTACAGCGGTATTCCTGTAAACATCCATTACAGGCTATAAAAATCTGATGAAAACTTACACAGATTAAACACATATATGAAAAAAATGGAAAGGAAAGAAGAGAAACCATGTCATTTGGGAAGTTGAGTTGAAAATTTAAGAAGTGATAAGGCACTAACATAAACAGGAAAGCTGTAGTTGGAGGTACAATCAGTCTGGACATAGTTTCCCAGAAGCAGACAGAGCTGGAATACTTATTAAAGTCGCCTTGTATTTTCATCATTATAAAGTTTAGAAGGCTATTTAAATTAGTGTTTACCCAGTACTAAAATGCAAATGACCAAAATAATGCTCAAAACATAATCGCCAGCGTCAGTGGAAAACAAACAAACAGGGAGGAATGACATCAAGACAATGTTAAAGACAGGACACGGAGAATAAACAAATTGAAATAAATCATTTTAGAACATAAAATATGCTAAATAAATAAAGATACAGATATTAATTTTCCATTCATTTTTACAAAAACAAAAACTCTTGACAATGTATTTGTTTTATGATCTATGATAAACTTAACTAAGCTGCACTTTTCCCTGTAGTTGAGCAAAAGATAATTACTCAGACTCAGTCAATAGTAAAATATATTAGAAGTTACGCATCTGAGAAAAAATTTGACTCTCTTAATACAAGCCCTCTTTTTGTTTTGGAGTAGGAGACACTGTTGATACATCTGTTTTCTATCATGAATAATAAAAAAGTTGTTGATGCCATATGTCAAATTTTTCAGCTATTTTCTGAATATTCTCATACTAGCTAGTTTGAACGCGGCAGTGTGTGCTTTATGTGCGAGACAGTGGGATCGGTTTGGGAAGTGTGTCAGAGACTGAGGGGAAAAGGTGCATCATTCAAATTTTTATTTTGGTACAGTTTTACAAAATCAGTGTAGCTTAACACATGGACTTACAGTAGCTTTTAGTTGGCGTAGCTTCAAGGCTAACTACATGCAGTAATTTTGTAAGCCAGATTGATGTGCTTCGCTGCTCCATATTTTACAGTTTGGGATATCTGCTGTTTAATGTGCTGGGCTGTTGAGATATATATTTTTAATGGAGTTTAAGAACTTCATCTTGTTAAATTACAAAGTAGTGTGCACAAGATAAGTAGTGCTTATTCAGACATAACAAATACCTGGACAATCCAAACCACATTATTAACATCATCAATGGACATTTCAGTTCCCCCTTGTTGTTCTTAATTGATTGATTTTACTGCTTATAGCTTCAACACAAGTGCTTCTTAATGCACACCCAGTCTGCATCTCAACAGATCAATACTCACTAGGTTGAGAGCATGTTGGATACAGCAATAGGATAAAAGCACTCATTGTCTCAGACTGGACACGGTTGGCCGGTTTGGATACTGTCTGTGTAATGTCATCTTAAGCATTTTGTCTATTTTAGTTTTTCCAGAGAACTCCAACCTAACCCCTTATGATGGGATGTGAAAAAATGATGTTCCCGTGGGTTACGAGAATAACAAAAGCTTTTTTAAAGACTTCACTTAAAGCTGTCAATCACATGGTACTTGAAACGATTGTATGGTGTGTTCATTTTAGGCTTTCTCCCATCATAGAAAAATACAAGGGAATAGGGAAAAATAAAGAAATAAAGAAATATTGAATTGACTTAGTAAATCATTGTCTGTCAGGCCAGGTTTTTAAGTATTAGCTCTGCAACTAACTGGGCTAAAGTTGAAAGAAAGTGATTAAAAAGTTAACAATGCAAAAAATTAAAATAAAAAATCACCACTCCAACAACTATGCAACATAACAAACCATTATCCACTGTATTTCCATAATAGGAAAAAATAAAACAAAGGAACTGAAATGAGCATGACATGTATGTGGACTGGTTGAAGCAGGCATCATGAAAGCATCACAGTCAGTTGCCAACACTCTAGACTTGATTTAAAACTTCAATTAATAAAGTGTAAGAGCCGTGCTGGGAATGACGCTGACATTAATGGGTGTACTATTTAAGCTGACGAACCCTACCACAGCGACAGGGCCACACGGTGAGTCATATTTACCAGAAAACTACTGATTTTGTCCTGGACGCTGTGAGTGACATGCAATGAGCCATATCAACTCCAAATTAGAGTGGTCCGAGTGTTTACTTCCACAAATGGTCTGATTGCCTGAATACAGTCACTGTAAGGAAGGAAAGGAAATAATGTCATTGTTGAACTTTCCCCTAAAACATGCAATATTAATGAGCTTGTAATTAGCAGTATGGGCAGAGGGTGGGTGTCAGCAAAACCAATATGTTACTGACAATGGTTTGTACAGTGACTTGGTAATAAAGAAATTGTATTGTTGCTTTAAATTACTTTTACTCAATTACAAATGAAAAGTGCAATGAAACCACTCCTGGAAGAACAATTTATTTATATATATATATATAAAAAAAATAGAATTTAATTTGAATTTGTATATCATGTATTTACCTGTATATTTTTTATACTGCCCACCTCTGATTACAGAAGACCCAAGTAGAAGTGAATCTTTTGGACAATATGGCTGCTGGGTATAAATCCACACCATCTCCACATGAAGAGACAGGTTTAGTTCCATTTCCTAAGACTTTGGTATTTTATTGGATTCAGTTTACTGGCATACATTTTGTTAATGCAGCTGATGCCAGGTTTAGTCACATTTATACAGAAACAAACAGGAGCGAGTGGGCCACTGGGATCAATACGTTCAGGACAAACCACTGCAGGAGTCTTCTGTCTGCAAATATATGTGGTTTAGTTAGATAAGGGATTCCTTTTGAACTGGGAATATCTATTGAATCTGGAAAGCTGCGAACTAGTCCCGTAAGAAAAGATGGATTGACTGCACAAAAGCAAGTCCTGGATTTGATTCCCAGATTTTTTCAGGTGGAAGCTGCATGTTTTTTTTTCTCTGACTTTGTGGGTTTTCTATGGATTCCACAATTTTATCAACATAAAATATGTTTAGTAGGTCAATAATATAGGAAGGTCCTGACCAGCATCAAGATCTTGAGAAGGGTCAGCCACTGCCCCTGACAGCTGACAGTTGTATCGGGAAAATGGGTCAAATGGGGAGGACTTTCTTTATACACAGATAAAATACAATTACTATCAGTTTGGTGGTGGTAAGCACTGTCACCTCACATTAAGAAAGGGTTTGATTCTTGGTTGGGGAGTTAGCATGTTCTCCCATTGTTTGAATTTTGTTCATCCTATCTAAAACGATATGCTAGTCCTCCTGCTGAACAAGATGTTCACTTAAAATTAGGATTTAGGGAAATGTGTATATTTTTCTGGCACAACTTCTATGTTTAATGTATCGTCGGAAGTTTGCAATATGTCAACGTGTTCTCACATTAATTTTGTTCTTCCTGTGAAATAAATTTCCGTCATATTTTTCTTGGGACAGCACAAGCCAAACAGATACCTGCCTTACCCTTGGACCCAGTTTGTGTTTTCTCAGCGCTAGAGTTGAAATATCCAGTGTAAACAGGTCTAGTCCCTGAGGTACTCCACATAAACAGTGTTTCCCTGTCAGCACAAGAGCAGTTTTAGCTGCTGTCTAACTAACCGCGGGGGGGCGAGAGTGAGCTAAGGGCCCACACCTGCAGGAAAAAACTGTACTTTGTATATTTATAAAGATAAACTGAGGGTGATTTGGAATAGAATCACAAGAAGTGGGTAGAAATACAATTTGGAGTTAAAAGGGCAGTAAAAATAACTAAAAGCACTCAGAGAGCAGAGACCTCTGCCAAGGCACAGGCCCTATCTCGCAACAAACATACAGTATAGCATCACATGACACTTCTGACAATGACTACAGGAAGTAGCCGGAACATGTTAAGCAAGGTAAACAAACACTCCTGTCTTACTAAAAAACTTTTAAAACTGTAATGTAACTTGCTTGCATGAGGTGAAATTACTTACTAGTCTACAAATGAAATTGAAATTATTTTATGTGGCTTGTCGTTTTGACTCTTGAACCGTGGAAGAGACAGAGTAGTGACCATTGAGGTACATATAACAATGGAGTAATGGAGTCCTACCAGTCTCACTAAGGGGTTGTGACTGCACTTCCGCAGCCGTTTGGCTAGCCCCTGGAGGAGATTTGACTCCACTGCGCAGCCGCAGTTGCGTTTGTGTCTCTGTTCCCATGGTGACAACCAGTTGGTCAGTTATTTTAATCAATATCTCTGATTGTAGGGCAAATATCGACAAAAAAAAAAAGATTCACAAAAATGGGGACTAAAACCAAGGCGATAAGGCTAGAGTGGTGACTGTGGCTGCTATAGTGAGTTAGCAAGGGGCACTGAAAGTCCAATGAAAGTCAATGGGAATTAGGCGCGATGGAGCTGACTGAAATTTGCTCTGCGGTCACGGCGGGTAGCGGCTAGCTGACTTCACCCCGATATACACTCAATGGTTCTCCTCTGTCAAGTAGTGAAGTAGGCGTGGCCAGAAGGGGTAGAAAGTCTTAAAGAGACATGCACCGATTCTGCGCTTTTTCAGTACAGAAAGCAACCCCTCCCAAATATAGTACAACTATTTTTTTCTTATTTCTATATTTTCAAATGCTGATTAACTAATGTCTAAAATGTCTATCTTTGAGGAGTTTAAATTAAACATACACACTACAGACTGCTCTGATGATTAAATCCACATTTGGACAATGGCTACATGACGCCCAACATAATAAAGAATTAATGAAGTGTTTGCCTGAGCCTGATGCATATTAAGCTGTGTTTAACAATCTGTCAGCCCGGGTCCTGACAGCCACTTGGTCTAGGTGATAGATTTCAAAGCTCCATGAGACATCAATCACTGTCCTGTCGTGATTGGTTGTTTGTGTGTGCGGCTGGTAGCACCTCCATCTTGGTGAAGGCGAAGGTTGGCTGATTGCTCCCTCCTCATTCATTGTAGCTACCTGACAACATGTTATACACCCAATGCAGGCTGTGGAAATGCCTTATTTACACTTGGCTGAGTCTAGCCTTCTCACATGCAATATCATTTTGGTGAAGATATCTGAGTCCGAATAGGTTGGTTGGTGTGCTATCAAGAATTGGTTTAGTAATCTGGGTTTTCCCGTCACCGTCTGCTTTTGTCCATTTATTCCGAGATTGGTTTGAGATGGAAGAGTGCTGGTTGTTTGTTTTGCTGGTCTGCCTGTCTTCTGGCACCGCCGCTATGGTCCCTGACTGACAAGTGGTTAAGATGTCTCTTTGTGCTTATCAAAAAGTTGGCACATAAGGGTGAATGCTTTGCTCTATTGGTGCTCAAAGGCTCAGTGGAAATCATGTTTGGGAGATACCAAGCACACAGGTATGGAAATGTGGCTAATGTCTGTTATTACTATCATCTAAGATTTAATTAGGCTATAATGTATGCATTTTTCTGCATACAGTACATTATAATAGCTGAATGGAGTTATTTTGTCTATGGAGTTTTTTTTTGCCATATTTTGTCGTGCTGACTCAATTTCTAGTCTTTATCAGTCTGTTTTTTTTGCCACCATTTGCATAGTCTAAAATTTAAACATAATGCTGAACCACTAAGTATCATAAGCCATCTATAGTATTTAGCCTACATCTACACCAACATACAAATAATGAACATTCTTGTAAAAATAAAATTTACAGGCCAGGCTTATTCAAGGTGATAAAAAGAGTAATGCAATAACACTTTTTAGAACCAAGGTCTGGAACATGCTCGAAGCATATTATTATTATTATTATTATCATTTTTAGGTACAAGTTATGCTTTTACTATTAACATTTTCACAGATTGCTGGTGTTAAATAAGGTTACGAGAGCTTCCCTATTTGTTTGCTATTAGAAACCTATATAACCATTAGAGATATTTTTACCAAGATGTGTATGTGTTGACTTTAGGTGATAATAAACATGGCGAAAATCATCCTTCTGTCTTTGTCAGATGTGCTCCGTTTGCTCTGTTGTTCGGAGGTCTTAGCACTAATGCCTCCTCCAGATGGCCCTCTTCAATGGCGGCTATTTTTTCCCCGACAAAACAACGTGGGTTCTCAGACTCCTGACAGTTTACTATTAGCTTTTTGTGTTGTTTTTTCTTCCTGCGCCCTTCACAGTATTAGTCATAGTGGTGTGAGCAATATTACAGTCAAATTAGCGTCCTGCTGTGTCGGAAAGCAGATAAATGATTAAAGAATACGCAATCATTGTTCAGGAGGGAGGTCACGTTAACCAGTGAATGACCTCTGCTAATGCTACAAGATATAATATGTATAAAAAGTAACTAAATAGCACTGGCACCATAGCTAGAGCTGGTCATTCATTAATCTAAAAGTTGGTGGTGCAATCTTCACTTCAATCTATTCATAAAGTCTGTTGTAACCTTAGCCAAGACACTTCATCCATATGATTTTTTGAACGTTTGATGCTTTATGGCTGTCACATTTCTGTCAGTCTGACCTAAAGCAACTGTGCATAACTATGGATTTAATGAATAATGGACTTACTACCTTTGAAAGTGCAGTGGTTGTAACTTTTCATAGTGGTACAAAATTTAGCTTTAACTTGTGTAAGGTATATACAGATATACAGTATACTTTACTTGAGTACACATTAGGAGACAACCAGTCAAAAACATAATTTAAGCTCTATTGGACGCTTATGTCATAGTCAATACCTAACAAGACATTTTGCCAATACTTTCGGCATGTCCAACATTTAAGTGACAGATTTCTGTTGCTGATGTGTTTGATTTATTCACCCCTGCAGCCCGGGAGAGTTTAGTGAAACCTTTGCTAATATCCCCCCAAGGGTGTGCTGCCCTGCGGAGAACAGCATGAGTGGCGTTATGACCAATAGATTAATTTCACTTTCTCTATCTGCGTCTGTATTGATGATCCAGTCGAAATATATCTCAGCGTGGTACTGGCCTGATTGCGATGCCCTTTCTTTCACAAAGGGGTCAGTGTTAATAACTAGATGACTTGATTGCATTCTAGGTCAGACTTTAAGAAAAATGCCTTGTGCCAAATTAAACAGTGCTTTAAATTTTAATGCATATCTTACAATGTGTTCAACTGCATGTAGATGATGTAAACCCGCCTGCTTACAATGGGGCATTGAGTAAACATTAATGATTTCTTGCTGCGACAATCTGTCTCATCAAGCATTTGTAAAGATATTATCTAATAGTTTTTGAGTTGCGTTATGCATGTCCCTATATACAATGCTCTGTCAATCCAATGCTGTTCCATATTCTTTTACATACACAATTTGTCAATTTTAAAGGGCCCATATTTAGCCTTGAATTTGAAATAATTTTGTTAACTTCTAGATTTAACAATTACATTTTGTAACATGAAAATGCAATTTATTTTAAAAGCTTTAAAAGCCATTGCTTTCTCTGCTTAAGAAGCTAAGATTAGGTGCATGTCTCTTTCAGGGCCTTTTTCCTCCCAATGGTCATGTCAATTTCGCTACTACAGCCAATGTGAGATTGGGTTTCTTCTATCTGTATAGAAAAATGAAACTAAATGTTTTCAGCTCCTGAGATGCTCAGTGCCTCAGCATACAGGATTAGCTTCAAAACGTTAATTTAGCATATTACGGCTCCTTTAATAATTTCTTGCTATGGCAATCCTTCTCACCAAGTATTTGTAAAGACATCATCTTCTTGTCTTCATTGCATGTGCCCCATTGAGTGCATTATCAATTCAAGGCTGTCCCATATCTCTTTACACACAGAGATATTACTCAGCCTAATGAATGTGGTCAGAGATCAAGTGAATATTATATTGTAGATCATAATCATGATCCCGATAAGAACAGAGGAAGTATTTGATGGCTAAACATGAGAATAGCACTTTGACATTCAGTAGCCCAAGCCAGTCAATACTATCTTCTCCTGAACTATCACCTTTCAGCTTGCCTCATTACACACCTTGATCTTTTATGCAGTTGGGTAAAAAACACAAGCTTTTGATCTGCGCCATAAAAGTTTTCTGAGAACTGACAGTGCTTCAAGATAGAAACGGCGTCAGGATAGGTCCACTTTAGACCAAAATAGTGTTTGATATTTTGATGCATTATTGACAGAGACAAAAAGTAAAGCATCAAATATTTAAGGCTGGATGTGACAATGTGTCCGAATGTTGTCTGAATACTTGTGCTGTCACCTGACACCAAATCAAACAGACAAGACAACATTTTTGGTAGATCCTGTGCCAAATAAAGTGGACACTGTGTGATCTTCTGTTTTTATAGCCCTACCCCGTCCACATTATGATGTTTTTGTATTCAGAGATAGCCGTCCTTGGTTGACCTCAGTTGTAACAATGGCTTTTTCTACCATTTTACATAAGTGGCAATTCTACTCTGGCATCAAGGCATGTTTGCTGCAAGTAACTGAACTGAATACTTTATTTTTTAACTATTTTCTTTACACTCTAGAGGCTTTGCAAAGTAATTAAAAATAAATCTTTTGTTTCTGACATACTTAAATCAGCAATCTTCCACATTGTATTTAGTCATGCATAGAATGGGGTATATTGACTTCGCAATAGTAAATGTATAGAAACCAGAACTTCATCATAACATAAATATTTTAGTTTAGTGGTAAATGCTTTTTCCCATTGCACCCAATCTGTCACCAACAAACATTCAAAGTCATAGAATAAATGTATTGTCTGCTATGGAATTGGTCATTTAGATATTTTGGTTAACTAGCACTTCAAATAGTTGCACCTAATAGAGTACCACACAACTGTAAGCATTTCCAATTGCATTCTATCTGTAAACCACTTGTGTATGTTTTCTAATTAACTGAGAGATATCGGGAGCAGTAGGAGGCTTCTTTTTCATGTCTGGTTTGGTGATATTTGCTCTCTCTTCATCTAAGTTGTTAGACTTGTGTTTGAACAGTTAAACATCCACTCAAACAAGACTTTCATCTGGGAATTACCAAATCCTAAGTGACTTCAAAAACAACTTGCTTAATTTGTACCAAGAAAACGAACAGAATGTGATGATTCATTCAGAGTTTTGTCTGTTTTTTGGACACACTTTTTTGTGATAAGAAAAACTCAAGTGCTTTCTGACCATATGGCTATCAGAACATTGAGTTGAATGGTTTACAAAAGACTTTTCAAGAAGTATTCTTAGAAATCCGCCAGCAT
>JAVQKG010301316.1:0-10784 GCA_036025885.1 Hypseleotris bucephala
TAGTTGTAGAGTATTGAGCACTTACCAAAACATTAGTATCAGTTGTGTTCTGAATGTAGCCAAATTCACAAACAACAAAGGCCAGAAGATAAGATGACATGATCTCAGTTGGTCCAAAGTTGGTTCTAATAAGATTGTGACCATCAATAGTTACATTGACTGGGTCTGTAAGACAAGACAGTAAGAACAAATGTCACCAGTCCAAATAATGGATTATACAAATAATGACTATCATGAATAAATCTCACTGTAGTGCAGTACTTGCCAAAGTTTCTGGAGTTGGACAGAGCCACAGTGCCATGAGGATGCAGCAGAGTCATGTGGAAGATAGCTTTCATCGCAGGCTCATCAAAACACGGGAAGGCTTTCCTAGCATCAGTCGGCTGCATTTGTGTTGTGGCCAAAACTCTGAAAAAGACAAGCAAAAAAGACATTTGTTGTACAAATGTACATTAAATGTTTCCTTTTGGCATGCGTAAATATGTACACCCACACTGATTAAATGTGAGCTTTATTGCAGTGTAGCCTCACCTTACCTTACTATACCAGTTTTCTCCTGTTAGAATTTTTTTTATACGTGCCCGATCTGTAACTTAAATCCTTTTTGACACAATACAACAAAGATGTAATTTCAGAAATTTGAAATTAATGCAGAAAAAATGCAGGCGGAACTACCTTTAAAGACATAGGCAAGAGACTAGACATTAGGTCCAAAGAACATAGGCCTACTACATCTTCAAGTGATACAGTGAAAACTTGGCATTGAGCAATGCCTTCCATGTTGATATGTGATTATAACAGTTATGAAAGGTCAGGTAGGTTAGTCCTTAAGAAGATTAGATTACATTGAACTTTATTATTATCAGTATTATTATGTGAGCAAGGTTCCAGATGCTCTTGACTATGTGTGCCTGGTTGAACATTTGTTGGTAGGGGTGTGCGTTATGGTGATATGATGATCTGGAGGATTGTCAATACAACAAAAAATATTTTAAAATCAAAATTATAATCTTGGCTTAATAAAGAGTGATATTATTTGTTTATTGTATTGCCCACCTCTTGTAGGAAACTTACTTTGTAACCCCGTCATCCTTATATTCACTCCTGTAAAATCCTCCCAGGTCATCAGCCAGCTCGCTTACAAACTCAGTGTAGAGCTCGTACATGTTGTTGGTTAGGAGTTTCCCAGTCAGCTGTATCACCAGGTACTGTGTGGGCACTTCCAACCATGTTTTTGCTATAGTCGGAGCATCCGTTCCACTCACGCTCCTCAGAATGGCATGGTGATGGTCAAAAGTGGTCAGATTGAGTTTGTTGGAGTGGATTAGGATTAGGTCAGTCTCCTTGATGCATCTAAAGATCACTGTTGAATGCCCGCTGAAGATGAACATATCATCCGCATTGCGCTGCAGTCTAGGCCATAAAGTGACATTGTAAGAGACCGGTAGAAGTGTGTCTGGAAGTCTGTAGAGTTGCCAGGGCTCCTTTGGGCCAGAGGGGGTAGTGGATGGTGTAGCTATGGTGGGGCTCGGGTCGGCTGTTGGTAGGACATCATTTTTGGCTTTTTCTTGAGCATAAACAGCAGACAAGGCAATGATGGTGGCTGTGGCAGCAATGGCCACAACCACACAAATCCCCGCCACTACTTTGCTGATGTAGAATCCTTTCGCCATTTCTCCAGCAAAGAGGAAGACCAAATGAAAAACCTGACCTTATAAGTGCTCTTTATAGATTCAGTTAATGATTGATCTTCTTCTTCAGGTTGTAAAACAAAAAAAGTCTGAAAGTCCAATAGGAAAGGTATTATAAAAAGTTGAGATAAGACTGGCTAACCTGTGAACCTCACTTACTGCACATTATCACTGTGAAGAGAGGTCCCCTGAATAGCTCATGTGATCTTTGTTTATTCATCACTGTAAATTGTGCAGCTGTTTAGGTACTCTGTGTTTCCATTGTGTTAGTTTGAAGCAATGCAGTTTTAAAATGTTTATTTTATAGGCCTATACGTATACAGCCACAAGTGCACAAACAAAGATTACTAAACTAAACAAAGATGAATGATAGAGATGTACATATTCCAGGTGTCAATATTATTATTGTTGAAGTTTTGATTTAAGATTGCGTTTATAGAGAGCAGCTGACCTAGTCTAGACTTTTATAAAACACTGAATGACCATGTCTGTTTGGTGCTGATCAAGTGTTGCACTTGTTCTGAATGTTGTGAAATTATTACCAAAATATATAAAAAGTATTATGAATAAAATACAATTACAAAAATCTGACTAGTTTCATAATAAGGGAGCGTCACGTTATGACACTAAATTATAATCTTCAAATTGCACCAAGAGTTATATAGCCTACAGCATGCTCACCTTGATCTAGTAATAAACAAACTCAAACTTATGTGACATGCAAAAATGCAACACATGAATACATGACAGCAAAGTGTATAGTATATCGGCAAAACGCCCCGTGCGTATACTATAAGGCCAACATCCTCTTTAATCAGAAATAGTGCCCCCGCCCAAAACCTGACAAATATGGGAAGGGTCTATTTGACTTCTGTGGTTTGTCTGGAATTTTGTGAAGGATGCTTTCGCCAAATTTGGTATACAGTATTTCCCCAAAACAACATTCTTCGTTCAGTCCATAGGTGGTGCTATTGAGGTAACTGGCATCATATTGGTTTGGCTTAGATGTGTTCAGGTTCAGAGGATTAATACAGTGTTTCTAGTTTGAGCCTAATCGGGCATAGAGGGATTATTGAGGCATTCTTTACTAGACCTTGATCATTTGCATTTGTGCCAAAATTATGAGATTTGGTTTATGTTCACTAGGATTAATGGTTCAAATAAAGTACTCCAAATCTGCAAATGCTCCAATTGTTTAATTAATTAATTATTATTCATAGTAGAAGAACCTAAATCAATCCAGTTTGGTGTCTTTGTTATATCTAACTGTGTGTAACGTTTGAAAGAGATCCGGAATTTCATTTTTGAGTTATCGTGTTCACGCGGCCAATCTGCGGACGCGGACGAACGTGAATATACCTTCAGACCTCCACCTGGATGAATGAAAACATTCACCAATGTCACAGTATACAATTTATTCAAACATTTATTTAGATTACATTTTACATAACATAAATTTTCTTGAGATATAATAAGACATGGCTGTCACTGAGTAATGATAATTTGCATTGGTAGCGCTTTTACAGCAACATACAAATATAATACAGTATATACAGATTTATTGTACAAATATAAGGACACTTATTTAACATTTTACAAACTATTGTGCTTTAGAAATTACCCTAAACTAAACAGATATCTACAAAAAAGGTCCAAAGTACCAAACCACAAGAAAGCAAAAAAAGACACTAGCTGTTACCATAATAAAGCATATTTCTGTCAATACTGTATATTGTATAATGGAAATTAAAACGTACTTACTTGAGAAAAAAAGTACACAGAAGCCACAAGTAAAGATAATACAGTAAGCTCTCCATGTTATTTCTTTCTATGATTTTATTGATTCGTATGCACGGTAAAAAGTGTCAAAAGTTCTTGAATGGTCTAACTATGAATTATCTGTGAACCACTTGAGCACTTGAGCCTTGTTTTCTGTCACCCATTTGATGTTTGCTGTGGTCTTCTCTATAGCCTGCTCCATGGCCAATGTGGCAGAACCAAAGCCGATATCTTGGTGGTCAGCCTTAAACTTCTTTAGCTAAAGGAGGTAAGAACAACAGCAAGAAATTGCTTTCTACATCAAAACATAAAGATTAACTGTAAAGGTTTGGTAAGATACAGTACCTCCTGCAACTCAAACTCTGTGGAGAATCTTTGTGTGATGCCATTGATGAGGCCAGAGAAAGAAAATGATCCTCTACCATACCTAATGCACAGGAAATCAAGCTTATAATGTAAAAAGAGGAACTATTTCTGTACTATAAATATTGCTGTAGAAAAGTGCATTTTGTAAAGGAAGTAATTGTGCTTACTGTTCAAAAATATATCTCCATCTTGCTCTGACAAAATCCCACGCAAGAGGCATTCCCACAATGTTCCGAGCTATGTACTGAATAGTAGAGGTGGCATCCTGCTTTCTGATCTTGGATGGATCAAGCGTGTACTCCAGATATCTGTATAGTGCAAGCCATCAAAATTAACACACAGGCAAGACGGTTTTTAGTTTGCATACTTGTTAGTGTTATCTTCATTACATAGTGGAACAAAGCACTCTCTTAGCTTTACCTGTTCAAAAGCCAAGGTGCCTGGGTACAAGCCATGGCTGCCCGGAGTCTGGAGGCTTCTGACGCCACTGTTGCATTTCGGAACATTGTCCAAGCAAAGTCCCACTCCTCGAGTCCACCAAAGGCAATGGCATAGCAATAAACTGTGCTTTTCAGGTTGGGATGGATCCTATGCGAAATAAGGCATACCAGAAAGTGTATATATACCAAAGCAGTTTATCTTAAAGCTGCACAACCTGGTTTTGCGAAACTGTGACACTGTCCCCTTTTATTTGGCTTTGAATTCTTTGAACAAAAAAAAAAAGCTTAGAATAAGCTTTGAATTAATAAATAAAACATCAGCTCCCTCACGTTATTCCTGATAGATTCTAGCTCTGGATAAATAATGGCTGTACAGTATCTACGTATTAATCAGCATGCTCCTGTTCTGTGGAAGAGTGTGATTTGTTAAGAAAAATGATCCTGCCTCAAAAAAAACAAAAACTCTTATAATACAGCGGGTCTCAAAGTCTCAATTTTTCTTAGACCTCTACTGTTTATGACTGAATAATTATTTCTGATTAAATGCAAGAAAAAAAAATCATGTAGTGCTTTAAAATGTTGTTCTAAGTGCTAAAAGCTTTGGCCACTGGGTGAACTGTGTGGGTACTCACGGATTGTGTGCTGGATATTCCATCCATTGTTTGAACCACTGTTTGATGAGTTCTCTGCATCCTTCTACTTGCATCTTACAGCCCATTGCAATGGCATTGATCTGATTATACCTGAGACGGAAAGAGCATACAAGGATATAAAATATATGACTCTATAGTAAACATCACATTATTGTTTATTATTATGGTAGCCATCTTACTGGTCTGTGTGTCCCGCTGGTACTTTAATCCAATTTGCAGTCATCGCTCGGAAATGTTCGTATAGTGGCTGGATTTGTTTCTTTAAATAACCCTAGGCATAAAATATTCATCTGTAATGATTTCATAACTTCTATTATTTATAGGAAATTGACTTAATGCTAGACATTTACCTTTAAGGCTCCATAGACCTCAGTGCGATCAAACATGAGGATGTAGTAGTCCAGATTCCTGAGTGCTGACTCCCATGGGATGTAGTCTGTCTCCTTTGACAGATATTTCGTAGTCCTTAAAGCCAGGGTGGTGGTGATTATTTGGGCTCTATGAAAACACAGTACATGCTGATGAAGAGAGAAAAAAAACAATAAAATACCTTTAAATGTATGTTTACCTTGCTAGGTTGAAGGCATCATCTATAATTTGGGCCCTGTTCATGAGGGATAATGCCTGCAACACAAAACACATATTAGGATTGAAGAAATGAAAATGTATATATTAAAAAAATTCCAAAAGAACTGTATCAATTGACTATATGTTCTATATTTTGTTGTTACATTTAATTACATTTTTGCATATTTATTGGAAAAAAGGCAATACTTACTGTTCTGGTTAGTCAATAAAATGCATAGTTATAAAATGTTGTTCATGCACAAGTGTAATAATGGGCAAGGTTTTCCAAATATTGCTCAGAGAATTGCAAAATTGCACTAACTGTGATAAGTCCTGTTAGATTCTTGCACACAGCACAGTCATGTCACACAAGTATACATGTTACATGTTAACATTGCATACAAATTAACAAAATACAGTCTCACTGTACCTTGTGGTTGGAGCTGAGCAAAGAGATGAGTCTATCCCAGTTCACTAGATCATAGTTCACTCTAAAGTAACCTGATACATTAGTGTTTGCCAGCACCCAGTTGTCTCCTGACACCCTCATGAGGTGGTTGATTTCTTAAAAACCCAAGAATAACAAGACATCAAGAATGTTTCTGTTTTTGTGTATTTATGTGGAACAGTACAGTACCTGTTTTATGTAGGAGCCAATATTGTTGCTGCTCCACACCAGACTTCATCCATTTGATGGGGACAAACCAGGTGTAGCTGAATGTAACAAAATTGTAACTTTTTAAACTGGCAACATCTGAAGATCTGTTACAGAATAGTAAATGATGTAACTAACACCTAACTAAGGTTTTTTCTGCCCTTTCAAAATAGCCATTTCAATTATACCAGATGGTAGTGTGTTTTATACTTGGAGCAGTTTGAGGTAACCGTTGTGGTAACCAGGGGAAAACACTCTATAAAAAATAAAAAGGTAGGATGGCATTAGTGGAGTATGAGTGCCTTAAATGATTTTGTCTTGAAAAGAAATGCAGAAATTTGTGTTTCTAGATAGTAAATATAAGGTATGAACCCACAAAACTAACATGAGGTGCTTACTTTATTTACATGGAACTTACAAGAAAAGGTAAAAGTGATTCCTACTTAAACTGTGAGGGTCTCTCCACTACTGAGTCTGGGTCCAACAGGAAGTGTTTTTGGGTAATTGTCCCATTCTGAGTGTTGATGGTGATGACTGGGAAGCCCATCTGAAGAGTCCAGCGGTTCATAATATCATGGACAGTGTGTGGAATATGCACACCAGGAGTTTTGACCACTGCCTGAGACAAAACGGGGAACAGTAAAATGTGTCAGAATTTAAAAAGTCATTGTTCAAACAAAAAAAAAGAAAGAAAAAAAGACAATACTAATGTACATGCATGATATGACAGAAAAAATGAAAAGAACAGTGTTAGATAAAGGCAGATGATTCACTATGGTGAACCAGGCACCACCAAAAGGAATAGAAAAGACCTTCAAACAAACTGCTACAGATTATAGCAAAAACTGACCTGCTGGAGGTGGTCCCATAAGTCAGTGTAAACAGTGTTGCCAAAAGCAAACGTATTCAGGTAAGACTGTGAAAAGAAAAGGCTGTATTTGTAAATCTGTGGTTTTTGCTAGTGACCAAAACCAAAATGTCCCAAATGACTCATACATTTATAATAACAAACCAAAAACTTTGTATAATCCGGACCCCAGACCACATCATCCACTGACAAACACACAGTATTAACCATCATTACACACAAAAAGGACTACATTGTATTATACTCACACTTAGTCCTCTGGCAAACACAGGTTCACTCAGAAACTCTGACAGCATTCTGAGCACCGCTGCTCCCTGCAAACAACAGACACAAACCACTAGAGTTTGGGTTGTTCATCTGAGTCAAAGAAAAGAACATAAAACCTGATGTGCTGAAGGAGCATCATTGGTCACAAAATATTTACCAGATCAGGTAATGTAATAGTAAACAAGGATTTCTACATATAGAGCAAACAAGTCTGTAAATAAATGATCAGTATTAAGCAAGCAGCATAAGTATTTATGATAGCTGCTTTCTAGTTTAATGGGGGAAAAAAATCACCACAAGCTTTCCTCCTGAACATGCCCATTTTACTTCTACACCCAATGCAAACACCAGAAAGTACTGAGATGGTATAGATTAAAGGGTTCAGCTTCTCAGTGCACAGGATTTCTAATACATGTGTGAATGAATCTACAACACTGGGTATGTTTTTTTTTTATGACAAAACAGTATATTGCTAGAAGGTTCAAAAAATGTATTTAGCAACATAGAGTACTATTTTATGAATTTGGCTTTGATAGTAAAATGCATGATAAAAATCCAGGCATAGTAAAGAATTATGTATACCTTGCTGTAGGAGATGGTGCTAAACATCTCACTGATTTGGGCTGGGGTACTGACTTCATCTTCAGCGCAGGACAGCGGGTGTGAAGAGGCCAAAGCATCTACTGCAAACACCTTGCGCACGTCGTAAAGGATGATTTGATCTTTCTGAAAACAAGGAGGTAAGTTAACGTAAATGTAAATGTCTCCTACTTTCATAGCTGTTTAGTCCCTCCAGGGTGGAATGGAGTAAACCGTAGACTGGATTTTAGTTAACAGTGAAGTAGAAACAGCAGATGGGCAAGCGCCAGTGATGAAGAAAATACTGTAATAATATGCTATAAAGTGAGACTTTGATTCGGGTAAGGTTAAGTTCAATAAAAGATTGTATACTGTATTATGAGGATCTTACAATATTCCAGGTAGGTTCAGCATAGTCCGCCCCCAAGTACTCCACATATGATGCAAATCCTTCATTCAACCACAAGTCATTCCACCATCGCACTGTCACCAGATTTCCAAACCACTGAATAAAAAAACAAACAAGAACATTCAAATGATAAAGAGTTTAATTTCCTGTAATACACTTTTTAACCGGTGACATTTGGCCTGAACTGTAAAAATTAATCTCTAAGGAGCAAAACATTCCTTTAGAGGTCAGGCTACATTAACTGCTCCAAATGGGGAATAGTTTAGTGTGTCCCCAGGTGACAATCAATCACCTCTTTCTAAGAAATTGAGTAATCGGGTAAATAGATTTATGTTTTGGGGGAATGAATGAGCATGATAGAAAGTTGGCAACACAGTGCAATGTTGTACAACAATTAGTTACAATGCCAATGAGTGAGAGAAGTGTTTTGTCAATGTAATGGCCTACCATATGTGCAAGTTCATGGGAGATGACTGAAATTACTCGCTCCTTGTTTCCTGTAGACGATATAATGGGGTCATAAAGTAATGCTGTCTCTCTGTAAGTGACTAAACCCCAGTTCTCCATAGCGCCAGCATTGAAGTCAGGAAGAGCAATCTGATCTGTAGAAAATAAAATAAATTTATAGCATTTATTTATTTATACTTCCCAGGACACCCAAGTCCATTTTATTACTCATAATTTACTTCAATATGCCCACTGGTGGTGGTGGTGGTAAGCTACAGTTTTCCTAGGATAGAGCAGCTTTAAGCTATATTTCCTTATGAATAGCGAGCTGTTATACCTGATTTTGACAGGGGATAAGCTGCATTGTAATAGCGCTCGTAGAATTCAAGGATAGGGCCTGTAACATTGAGAGCGTAGTCACCCTGCTTATCATCAATGGCTTTTCTTCGGGCCCAGATGCGGATCTAAAACAAAACATGCTTAATTACATTAACGAAGTAATTACATAAACAAAACATTCTTACCAAAACATTGTTTTGCACTGAGTGGATGCTGGCAAAGTCACAGACGATAAAAGCCAAGAGATATGTAGACATCCTCTCAGTGGGTTCAAATGTGGTTCTTCTGACAGATTTACCATCGATGACAATATCATCTTTAGCTGGAAAATTAATAAAGGACTGGCATTAATTCACAACTTCTGTTTTATATACCATTGTATTTTTTTCTTTGTTCCAACTGACCAAATTCTTTGCCATTTGACAGAGCTACAGTGCCACTACTGTGGATTATGGTGACATTAAATACAGCTTTCATGGCCGGTTCATCAAAACAAGGGAAGGTTTTTCTGGCGTATGTCGCTTGCATCTGTGATGTGGCAACAATCCTGCAAAGTTTACAAATGAAATTTCAATCCATAGTTGATCATTCATAAATAAATAAATTCATATATTTTTATAATTCAATCGTAATTCAGTTTTTCAGATCTCGAATTATGCTGTAATCCTGTTTTTCATAAAATTTTAACTTGGTCCTAGTTTTGTCTTCAGTGTTTTGATATCATCTCTTTTTACCAAGTCAGTATGTCTTGGAGCACTGTCTAAATAAAAATTGACAATTACAATGTTTGTTGTTAAGAAAGCCTTGACCTTACTAATGTTGGAATGGCCAATTGTCTCATAATATTTCAAAACAAACTAGCATATGTATATCACGTTTTCCTAATCTAGTAAAGCTCTGGTATATACACTACTTACTTCTTCACATTATCCTCAGTGTATTCACTTCTGTAGAAACCTTCCAAGTCATCTGCCAGCTCGCCCTGAAAGTCTGTCTCAAGAACATAGATCTTCCCCACAGTTAGTGGACTCTGTAGCTGTAGTACCAAATAGTGTGTTTTTGACACAAGCCATGACTTCTGTATGGACGGTGCAGGGGTGTAATCATGGGTGGTCAGTTTAGCCAAATGTCCATTATAAATGGTCAGATTGAGTTTATTTGAGTGAATGATGATCATGTCTGTTGCCTTGACACATTTGAAAATCACAAATGAACGTCCTGTGAAAATGTATAGTCCATCAGCATTGGCCTTCAGTCTAGGCCATAAGGTTAGATTGTAGGACAGTGGAAACAGTGAGCCTGGAAGTCTGTAGTGGTCCCAAGGTTCCATCGGGGAAGAGGGAGTTGTCGATAATGTAGGCAAATTGATACCATCCGATCCACCATCTCCCGACTCGCCGTGGTTCTTTGCCCTTTCCTTGTCATAAGCAATTGATAAAGCTATGATTGTGGCTAGGGCGCATGTGGCCAGCACAAGCAGCCCCAGGCCCACATTTTTACTGATGTAGTAAACTTTTCCCATCACTGGTTCAGAGCTGGACGGAACTCAAAGTGCTCTCAGTCCGTAGTCCCCCGTTTCAGAAGGTCTAGTCCCTCCTCACTTAAATGTTGAGCTATTAACATGGCAGAAGACACATCACCTAAGAGCATACCAAGAAACAGTGATTTATTCAGCAGTTTTTTGATGAAAGTCCAGTACAGGTTTATGTTTGAATACAGCGTTG
>JAVQKG010301349.1:0-11149 GCA_036025885.1 Hypseleotris bucephala
TCCATATGTTGTTATGCAAAATTTCAATTTGAATCAAACCACACTACACCTCTTTGGTTTTTACAGAATATGCTGCACAGAAGACACTGGAATGTCATTGTTGTTAGTAGTTTTACACACTGTTTTGACAGGTACATTGTGCACTAATATAAACTGTTGTCCATGCCCTGTTACACTGTATTAGGTTTATTATACTCATGGTTGTGCCTCAGAGAAAGTCACCCTGTGGTATTTGTGAAATCTGGTTCACAGTCACCTCTGTCCAGGTGGATCCCGTGAGGATGCAGGCAGTTCTTAGGGATGCGCTCACATGACCGAGAGGCGCATCATGAATGTTGTGCAGGCACGCTCCATAGCTCTCCTGCTGTCCATTTGAGGAATGCAGAGAAGAACCTAGGGTGTCCTTCTTAGAGTGGGAGGTATATCCCAAATGTGCTTTTGGATCTGACTGTGGGCTTCCTCCAGAAATCCTCTGTCGTATTGTTGATGTGTCCCTGTACAGACACTCTCTGAAGTTAGGCTTGCAGAGCAGGTAGACCAGAGGGTTGTAGATAGTGGAGGACTTGGCTAAAATGGCCGCCAGGGCAAATGCTGTGGGTGGAACCCGTCGGGCATCTCCAAAAGCTGCCCACATCGCGACCACAGCATATGGGGTCCATGCACTAAGAAAACCTATACATACTGCCACCGAGAGCTGTCAATGAGCAAAATACACAATGCATGCATTTAGAAAGTTAGTCACGATATTCAGGGTAAACTATTCTCCTTTACACATTAACTGTTGTCTGACCTTAATAATTAGGGTGTGTGCGTTGGCAGTCTTTGTCTGTGGTGACATGTGCTGCTGGACAGCCTGGCGCGACCCTCTCACTGTCAGCAGAATGAAAGTGTACGACAGAATGATGATGGTGCAGGGAACAGCATAGCAAAAGATAAAAAGGCAGACAATATACAGCAAAGACAACAGCTCGTGATTTGGTGCGTGCCAGTTAATGCAGCAGGCTGTGCCATAAGGTTCAGGGCCGTAGTGTCCCCACTGTAGCAAGGGTCCCACAGCAAACAGTAATGCGTAACACCACACGGCAGCCACCAGGAGGCAGGCATGGTAAGAGGAGAACTTGTTACCTGAAGGAGATAAACCAAATCAAGTTTCAGACAGTAACTTCTGGTTCATTTCAATAAAAAGCTCTTAACTTCCTTACCATAGTTAGGGAAACAGACTTTAAGGCAGCAGACTGAAGAGAGTGTTGTAAGGTTGGTTAAACTACACAAGCCGAATAGTACTCCACAGGCTGCATAAATCTGACAAACTATTTTACCAAACAGCCATCTGTAAAAAGATTTAATATTTTTGAGTTTTGGAAGGAAAACTGGTCAAAGTTAGCATTAGGTGCAAAGTAGTATAGACCTGTGTGAAAAAGAAGAAGGAATGGCCAGAGGGAATAAAGAGAGTGTCATCCCAAGGTCACTGATGGAGAGATTAATGATGAAGTACTCGGCTGGCTTCAAGGTTGACCGTTTGTGATACGCTACAAGAAGCAGGATGCCATTCCCCGTGAGAGACAGTAGGCCTGAAACAAAGTTATTTCTCTTAGGGTTTTATCTTCAGACAGTTTGTGAAACACTGGTTTATGTGACTTTTGTCTGACTTACAGAAAACACTGTAGACCGAGCCCATCATAATGTCGTGCTCTTTGGAGATGGTGGACACAAAGGCTGCAGATGTGTCTGAAGTGTTCCACATCTGGAATAAGAGGCAGTGTGTAAGTACATTACATAACACATTCGGGCTGTGCAATATGTATTATAATTATCGCAATAATAATATAATATATTGCAATGACACCAGTTTTTGTTCTGACATTGATAATGATTTACAATGTAATCATTCAATTTATCATTTGTAATGTAAAGTTCAAAATCTCAAACATCACGTTGGGGTCACCAAGTTGTGGGGTTAGATTTCTCATAGACCTTGTTGAGTCACCAAACATGTAGCGGTTCAAAATATCTGAGTTCATAAAACAATCAAGAGGCGGTAAATAAAATCCAGACTCAATATTTAATCAGTTCACAAGTCAAAATTACAAATACAGGCCACGCCATGAGGCACACATCAAGTTTACATTTTCATTCTTCATTTGCTCTCATCAATTCCCCTCCTCTCTCCAATCATTATTACGTCATCACACGTACATAAACTCTAAATCAGACCTAACAGTAACAGCCTTGAATAAAACTTGGCATGTTTCAGTTTTTGTTTGGTCGTAAGTTTTGATTTTGAAACAATTGAACTATTTTTACTTTATTGAATGTGCATCAAAATATCACAAAATTCAACATTGTTAGTAAATTCCACATGTCATGCTCATATTGTGCAGCCCTAATACGACATGATGTATTTTAGACCTATAGAGATTTGGCTGCAGCTTACAATCTATGTAAGATTAGTCCTTTGGGTTGGATTAAAAGTGACAGATTGAAAAAAAGAGAACAATTGTCTCTCTCTCTGAAGATTTACAACAGATTTGCAAAATGAGGGACTTAAGGAGACAAAAATGTTTATTTTCAGAATGCGCTACACCCAAATGTGGGGTGTGGACTAAACAAATCTACTACACATACTTTGTAAAAATATTGTTTGTTGTAGTCTAGTTGAGGGTTCCATTGATGTCTTAAAAAGTAAAGCAGCGGCTATATTCAAATTTTAGTATTCAAAATGTACACACATGATGTTAGATGATGCATATAAATAAAAAGAAGAAAAAGTATATAAATATATAGTAAATATAGCCCTATAGCGAGACTAGTTCTTTGAATCTTATCAGTTTATGCAGAGGCAACATTGACTCTCAAAGACAGGAGCTAGTTCTGGCTGATGATAAAGTAGGCATCATTACTATTCAAGACGGCACTCCAGAGAATGACGAAATGTCCAGTCTGTGTGAGACCGGTTTTAGGACCTTTTTGAATTTACACAGTGTTGCATATTGTCTCTTAACTACACACAGCTATCCCTCTTTGTGGCTCTCCGCTATAGGACTGTATAGTGGTGTCAGTGGGGTGGTGCAGTAAATGAGCAGCCATAACAGATCCAGCTGAGGCTTTGGTCCGTCTGAGCTTTGGCACAACAGTTATCATTTGTCTGAGCCGCGCTGAATAACTCCTCTGTTGTATGATTAATTGGGCGCCTTTGAAGCAGAGACATGGGCCGCTCTGTCCTAATGGTGATGATTGATTGAATAAAGTCTGATTTTCATTTGTTATTTCATTTGACTTACGGTCCCTTCAACCACAGTCAAACATCAAACACTCAATCATGCAAAGCGGTAAAGTGTCTTGCCCAGGGACACCACAGCAGTATGCACTCTGACGGGGATATTTATAATGTTTTATTATATTTTAACTGTTAAAACTATGTATTGCACACACCATATTTTAGCTCATAAAACCTATCCAATTAGTCTAAACGGCTGTATTGTCAGAATGTTTGGATACTTTTAGCTAAATACAGATTTCCAAATAACTGAGAACTGTGAACGTAAAAGTAGATTTTCTTTGTTCTGGTTTATTTGCAACTTTATCCATAAAGTAACAGCTCTGTGCCTGTAGTCACGTCTGTTCTTAGCCATAAACCTGCCTTGTGCGTATCTCACTGTGATTTGTTATTTAAATAAGATCCTTGAGTTGAGTCCTTTTAGGGACTGATACAGACTTGTCTCTCTGCTCTGACTAACTGCCTCTTCATCTGAAAGTGACTGACAGTGACAAGTGAAGGCCAACACATAATGTTTACTCAGTGTTTTAGCGCCGTGGGAGGCAACATTATATTTGTGAATAGGTCATGTGGTGACATTTCTTATGTATTGCCTCTAGATATGCATAATGTGTAGATTATATAGAAAAATGTATAAAGCTTGTTACTGTCACTTTTAATTAGCTGGTGTTTGTAATAACCTCTTATGAATGGAAGTTGACAGTCACATGCATGTAATTGTTTACATGAAATTTATTGCGTTTGATTCTGTTCATAATCATTTATAATATGTGTTATCATGTTGCTCTCGGTAAGCACAATAGCCACAAATAATGCAAAATATAAATAAATGGATGCCATTCTGCCAGCCTAGTAAGTCATGTCATTACTACCACAACTGCTTCCCTGACACGAACATAGGGTATTACACAACAGGAACAAGAAAGGCTATAGATTAAATAAATTAAATGTTTCTTCTTTGTTCAGGACTTTGTCTTGTCTCATAATCTATCACTGTCACAAAATATTGATTTTACATCAAAAAGCTTTCATTCAAAGCACAAATAATTACGTCAGCATTTTTATTTGTTGACAGTCATCTGACTGTCCTTGAATTCAGACTGCCATAAATGTTCTTTGTGAAAAGGCGAACTCCCCTTTCAAATGTTACCATTATAAAAACTGGAAAAGAAAGTCTCTCTGTTGGCTGTTCTTTTCTGTAGGCAGCATTACAGCCAGTATAATATATACAAACATTACAGTCAGTCATGTCTGAACTGCCTGTTCCATTAGACATGTATCATTGCCCTAATACTCACAATAATCACAACTCTTCACTTCCACGCTGCTTACCTTCTGGAGGAGAGAGCTTTGACCTCAGATAAACTCATGGGGCCAGGTGAAGAGGTGTAGAGAGACAATTGAGGACAAAGCAGGAGACTGAGACAGAGAAACAGCGGCTGGTCGTTGGTCAAGGTATCGTCCTCTCTGTGGTATGTACAGACTCAGGCATGTGGGCAGAAACTCTCACCGCATTTACACCACTTCTTATCATCCTCGTCATGGAGAAGCACTGAGACCCACTGTAGAATGAACAGCTCAGAGTGACCGTAAGCCAGCTCAAAAGAGGATGGACAGAGTGAGGAGGAGAGAGGGAAAAAAAGACAGATCTTGTTGTGATTTATGACTCAAAGTACCACACCCATTTTCTGTAGTTCATCAATACAAACATATCCTCCATAATTGAATTTGTTTGCTGTCCATTTCACTCTTTAAAACGTTTTTGTGCTGAAACTCCCTAGTGTTTTATAGTTTATTGCATTCACAGTCACACACAGGTAACTATATATCTGTAGCCACGACTGCTTTGGGGCAGGCTGATGAGATGTGGCAGCCATACCACTCCTCTCCAACCACAGTACATTCATACATTACATAATGCAATGTGGGTAAAGGTCATACAGGTCACATAGTAGCAGCATCGAATCACATCCACAATCAACTAGTGTTGTGGTTTGGTTTAGTTGAATGGGAAAGTGTGTTCTAATTTTTGAGTTATACCTTTATTTGATGCATTTTCTGAGAACTGTCTTTGAAATTGAAAATCACTAACAAAGTTAGATGTCAGTAAAATGTTCAAATAATACTATATATATTTTTAGTTTGCAATGACGTAAATAAGGTCAGTTTTGTAATACAACTTTCAAAAGTCATTGAATAATTTAACACTATCCCAAAGAAATTTGCTCCAGCTAACTTGTGCTTCTGTTATGCTAATTTGTTAAACTGTAGTTAATTTAAAATGTATCAAAACTTAGGACCGGTCCGGTAGTGTACAATCCATCTTGTTATTTTCAGTGTCATTTTTCTCATTTACAGTCACATTTTACTGACTTATAGAACATTTCATTGTTATTTTCTTAAATAGTTGAGCAATAGATTTTAAATATTTTACCAAAGAATTAGGTGTAAGAACATTTCTTTATTAAATATCACATATATTAAAATCTGTGTTGCCTTCACATGGGCCATATCTTTGAACTCCACCTGACTCTTTGCAATGTTCTTTGAGAGATGCTGCTCCAACACTGACAGTGGTGAAAAGCTGCTTAAACGGAGCAAGGTCTAAGCTGTACTGGCCTGTCACAAGTCACAAAGAGCTGTTGGTCATATTAAAACCACAGCAGTGCCCTCTTCAGCCTGATCTCTGACAGCTTAGAACAGCAGTGTCTTATTAAAGATGGCATTAGTCATGAAGGAAATGGGAGCAATGCACAAAATATGACAAAGCAAGTTAAGCGTTTTTGAGACTATGGTGGCACTGGGGATTTTTACTTAACCCTTAAATTCAGTAGAGTAGAAATTTCAATTTATCTTTTAAGCAGTCCTTTTTATCACAGTATAATTGCATTTTAATGTCTTTAAAAATATAACAAGGAAAAATTACCGGTAATCTGTTTTTCCAGCTGCTTTTTTCCGACTATGCGGGGTCTCTTCTATTGATGGGAAACACTGTCAAGTCAAGTAGCAGCGTATGGCAATAAAATTAGTCACCATTTTTAGCTGCTGATTGATGAGTTTGTTAGGATTCATTTGGGATTTTGGGAAGTCACTTGCACTATTTTACTGTCACAATCCAAAAATAGACATTATCGATGATGAGCTTGAATAAATCAAATACCCTCCTAAAGGTGTACTGTAAGTTGTAATTTTAGTGGACACCTAGCATAAACTGACTGAACTTTCATATAATAATACAATGCTCTTATTTAGATAATAATCTTTGTAATTTGTATAAATATTGAAAAAGCTTAGCCCATTGAGCACAGTGTATGTAAAACATTCATATACAGCAGAAAGGAAAGTTACTTAAATGTGTTATTTTTATAGGAACAGAAAGGTATGAGGGAGTTACTTTTTAGGTGGCTTACTAATGATTGTAAGCCATTGTTACATATTTTTAGTGAGGGTAAAATGTTATTTGTCTTCATTGTGTTTACTGTACATTTTCTGTTGATTCTTTTTATATGCAGCTATACTGCCCTCTGGTGGTGAACTGTAGTCATTTAGACTGCAATAACAGAGTAAATATTTTTTAAGGAATTTAATTTTTAAAAATAATATCAATATAAATAACACCAAAATAGTTGTGACAATCTGACAGTGACAGTTGATACTGACATTGAGCATTTAAAAATGAGTGCAAAACATCAAATTGTATCCATTGTCAAAGAAAAAGATTTTTCTTCTTTTTCCATGAGCAGTACAACAGTCATTGGGGCATGAAAAACAGTCCACGAGACGGCAAAATGAATAATCACATCACTATGTGTCATGCAGAATGTCAGTGGAAATAGCTGCCATTGGAGTTTCCACTTGTCACATAGAAATTTCTAACATACACATTTGCTTCAGTGCAGGTTCAAACCCTTTGTGATGTTTGAATCAAGTGAAATTACATTTTAGTGGGCATTTTCAGAGATTTACACTTTATCTCAATTAACCTAATGTGAAGGTATCGCCGCGTTTTGGTGGTTCATCTAACTCCAAACCTTGCTGCGTTGGCTTCAACTTAGTTGTGCAGTTTTTGAGTTCGTCTTTAAGCTCGGACAGCTGCTGCGTGTGGCTCGACAGTGTCCCATTGACCTGTTGAAGAAGACTAGTGGACTGCTTCTCCAGCTCCTCCCTGATCCTCTCCAGGTCGTCTGCCAAGAAGTTCAGGCCTTTGCACTGGTTTTCAACACTGGCCACTCGACCTCCCACTTCAGTGACCTCCTTCTGGACGCCCAGAGCGGTGCTTCTGCAGCCGCGCACCTCGTCGGCTAGTCTCCTCTTCATCTCCAGCAGCTCGCCCTTCAGCCTGCTCAGTCTCCGCTCTCCAGACCCCAACATGGAGGCCTGACGGCTGACCAGCTGAACCACACCCTTCATCTGCTGGGCCAGCCGGCTCTCCCTCTCGTGCCAGGAGCTGTTGGCCTTATCCACCTGGTGCACCACTGTCCCCATCGACTCCTGGAGGCCCTTCAGAGTGTGGTTCACAGAGAAGACATTGAACCTGAGAATGGTGAGCTCCCCGTGCAGTGGGGACTCCTGTTCTTGCTGATCCATGAGGCGCTTCATGATGTTTTGCAAAGTAACATTGAGCCTATTTAAACGGTCAGCTTGAATATCTAGTGTTCCACTGATGTTCTGCTCATCATCAGAATGATAGCCTGCTGAGTCTCCCTGAATAGGAGACGGTGTTTTGGGGGAGGAGCAGGAGGAGGAGCACATTGTTTCTAGATTGTTGAGTTGTTTCTGTACTCTGTCCACATCCAGCTCCAGCCTGCCCCGCAGTGACTCCAGCTCTGTTTCGAGAGTGGGTACAGCGTGACCCTCCAGCAGGGCGGGGGCAGTGGCATTGCTCAGCTCTTCCACAGCAGTGAGCAGACGCCCTTCTAAAGCCTTCAGCTTTCCTTCCAGTCTGTCCTCAAAGGCCAGTCGTATCTCAGCCATCTCAAAGACTTCATTTCTCCTCTTAGACTCGTTACTCTGTCTATGCCCAGTTACATTGAGCTTCTCTTCTAAATATGCAAGACGACCCTCTAAAACGCCCTCAATGTGGTCTTTATGGCCACTCATCTCCACTCTTAGGTGCCTCTGTGACTGGTTCAGACCTGTCATTGATGTTTCAAGTAACCCGACTCTTTCAGAAAGACCACCAATTCTACTACAACAGCTGTTTGTTGCCTTTAAATCATTGATTTGTAGTTGAAGTTTTGTCATCTCTGTTTTTAAATCGGTGGTGCTTTCCACTAAAGCATCTTCCATATGCTCCTGCTTCTCACCTTGCTCTTTTTTGCATTGACGATGCACATCCCCAGCCTTCTCCTCACAGCGGCTCTCTGCGATCTCTACTCGTTTTTCGAAGCCTCCCAGGATCTCTGTGCGGGCTGCGCTGAGCTTGGCCTGCATCATGTTCTCCAGAGCTCTCTTGTCTTCTCCTTCAAGAAGGTCAGGGGAGTCTGAGGGGGTTGCTTTGTTTGATATTTTCTTCAGTGTATTGTCATGTCCGGTCACTGTTGCTTTAAGATCTTTGAGCTCTGCTGTCTTGACTTGCAGCTCAGACTTAAGCGCATCTACTTTTTCTCTCAGTTCTGCGAGGCCTGGAAATCCATGTCCACCATCGATACCCTCTGCCTGAGCGTCTCCTCCCGGTATCTCCCCAAAACCCACAGAGGACATCCCGGAGGCTGTAGCTGGTGCTGGGACGGGCGCTGGAGCTGCAGAGAGAAGAGTTGAGAGCATTCTGTTGGCGTCTTCTCTCAGAGAGGCTCGGAGGCTGCCCTCCAGCCCGTCAACAGTTCCCTTCAGGGTCTCCAGACTGTGGCTCAAACGCTGCACATCCTCCTCCATTTGCAGCAGTCTCTCCTCCACCTCACTGTCTAGAATCTGGCCTAGAGAGTAGAAAAAAATATTAGCAATTAGTTTAGCTATACATACATTAAAACATAACATGTAAGTAAATTATATTAGTTTGTACAGTATATGTATATATACTCTGATTAACCATCTTTCTGTAATTTTTTTGTGTGCATATGTGATGCTCTTACCTTCAGCGGGCTCTGCTTCGGGAGGGGTCTCCTCTGGGATATGTTCCTCAGGTACCTGGCTGTGGTCAGGGATCTGCTCATGCTCATGATGTAGTGGGTCTTGATCTGGCAGCTGCTCTGTTTCCACTGAAGGAGGCTCAAATGAGGTGTCTGGATACGGGGAGGAACCAGGCCCAAAGTGATGCATGGGGAAAGGGTTAAAACCATTAGTGGGAAGTTCAGGTTGAGCCCATGGGCTGGCCTTGAAAGCAGTGTTCATAGGCTGCCCCTTAAACACTGGAGGGTTGTATTGTGGACCCTTCATGAGAGGACCCTTCATGGGAGAACCCTTCATGGGAGGACCCTTCATGGGAGGACCCTTCATGGGTGGACCCTTCATGGGTGGACCCTTCATTGGTGGACCCTTCATTGGTGGACCCTTCATGGGAGGACCCTTCATAGGGGGACCCGGACCCTTCATGGGAGGACCCTTCAGTGGTGGACCCTTGAAAGGAGGCATCATGTGATGAAAAGCTGGTCCCTCCATACAGCCATAACCTGAATATCCCGGACAGCAGCGCCATTCTAACTCGGTCACAGTTTTATGTGCCACTTTGAAAATTGGTTTGTACATCAAACGATATCTGAAAATATAAATTGTGTGTGTGAGTCATTATGTCTTTGATAGGAACAATTATATAAAATAATATAAAGAACTAATTAAATGTTTTACATACTGGAGAGCTGGGCATTTTTGGCCCCAGGAACATTTGTTGTATTCAGCTTTGACATAAGGAGCTGAGCCCTCCTGCACTGTGAAGGTCACCATCTTTTCAACAACATATGCACAGTGGTTCCTTTGAGAGAGAGCAAAGATATACACAAATATTATTCCCTGCCTATTTTATTGCACAAATAAAAAATAGCATATACATGTCTGTCATTAATCTATAGAATATGTTAAATTAAATATAAAATGTACCACAAAACCAAAATAAGAAAGAAAACCGAACTTACTTGTGTCTGCTGGTGGGGTTCCCTTCATAGTGTGAACTAGGAGCTTGAAAGTGATGAAACTTTGGTGGCCCGTAGTACTTACACTCAACCAGTGTCAAAAACAGAGAAATGAGAACTACAGGTCTAAAACTGCCCTCAAGAATCATTTTGTTAATCACATAAAAATCCTGAAAAGGCTCTGCATAAATGTCCTTTGTATTGCCTTTGTCAAGAGCAGGTAAATCTAAAAATATATAACTTAGAAATTCCAATCATCTGGATATGGTGAGGAAGAAAAAAAAAACAAGAATTAATCAAAGCATTTTAAAAAGTACTGTGACCAAATCCCAGTGGCTGCGGTGTATTTCCAAGTGGCTCTGGGTGGACTCTGGCCGTGACAACAGTCCACTGTGAGGTCTGACCCCACGCCTGACACTAATAGTCCACTCTGGCACCATCTGCATATCTCCTCCCACTCTCTCACAACATCACACCAAACTGACACTGGGCAAAGCCTCAGCAGAATCTTTTATACATTTATGTGGCTTCAATCATAACACAAGCTAAATTGAAAATGCTCCCATTACTGCATTATAATGAAATATTAACAAGTTTAAATAGTATGTGTGTATATATATATAATTTTAAAATCTTTTTAATTATATTCTAAGTTGTGTTTTATTTGGTTATAAAGGTACAAGTATCAGTGCTGCTACAGCGGTGCTTTGTCTAGTGGCAAACTGCCATAAAAGGGGAAAATTAAACAAAAACACTAAAAAAAAAAAAAAAAAAATTGATAATACCCCATGGTACCAAGTGGTTACAA
>JAVQKG010301483.1:0-11712 GCA_036025885.1 Hypseleotris bucephala
TATCACAATTTCATTTTTCATATAACACATTGACCACCATAAAAGCTACATATGCATTTAAATGATTCAAATGTTTCAAGACAAAGAAGACTACTGCATAAAATCAGTTTTACTACAAATTCATGGTACATCCAACTGATGATCACTTATAACACTTAATACTATTTATTTTTCTTTTTTTTATTTCGACCATTAGCATTGTTACAGTAAAAAGTTTGATGAAGAGCAGACCATAAATGAATGCACTGTATCACGATTCAACCATCTTCCCAGATTAGCTCGATTTTGATAACTTCATACCACAATTTTTATTGCATATCACCCACATTATTGCTCAAAGTATAAAAGAACTAGGATTTGGCGACAACATTTCTGCTAAAAAACACTGCTTGCTACAAACAAAACACTGCATTTTACCATTTTCTGCTTATTTTTAGTGCCGTATTGTCCTGACAAACCAGATAATATCAAAGAATGGTAGCGGAACCTCTCCAGCACAGCTTAGAGTGTAAGCTATTGGGTCAAACACTTCACTTCAGATCAACTAGACATAAGCCTGGAGTCAAGCTTACCCTTCACTGTGTGCATGCATATTTAGACTTGTGTGCATATATAGACCCCTGCTCAGCACCACACCATGTCACGTGAACGCGCCCACACAAAAATAAATAGAAACGTACCCACTATGTTTCAGACTGACGTGCCCTGCCCAACCCCCCTGTGCTATAAGTTAATCACTACATTTTAATCTGCAGCGTGCCATCTGGGAAAAGGCTGGCACTTCACTGGCTTTATGTGTGTGTTTATAGTATGGGGCATATTCGGCACTTATGTCAATGCAAAGTGCTAATATGATGCAAATATGACACAGATTATTGTACTAATTGTGCTTTGACTAACACAGGGGTCTTTACTATGATCGAAATGGCCATTTTTTGCCAAAACATAGTGGAATTTTGGCTCTTTTCTAAGATAGACTACTTGTTGGCTACTTGTAGTTCTGAAAATCTGGTATTAAGGTTTGATTTTGACCTTGTTTAGACTTTATTTAGACTTAGACCTGGTTAAATCCTGGTTTAGACGTGGTACAGTCACAGTTTTTACCAGGTTTAGACTTTAAGACCAAATATAGACATGATTTGGACATAAAGAAGTCCTGCTTGTTTAATTTTGGTTTACCTTTACCTTGCATAACAAAATACTCAAAGTGCTAAAGAGCCGCACGTAGCTGAAATCATTGGTACACATATTGTACAGCATCCTGACCCACATGGGTAGGGAAACACATTAGCTATGGTGACGACACACGCGTACATGTCATCACGGGTCAGGTGTTGTCACCGAAAACACAGATGAGCTCTTTTTAAATCTTGAGTATTGTAGGATCACTCACATTTAATTGCATCATACTACCATCATAACTACTGTATAGGGCTGAACAATATTACAAAAACATGTAAATGGCAATAACTGATGAGGCTTGCAATTACAATAAGGATAAAGAAATAGTAGGTATGTTAACTAAAATAAGAAATTGCAAAAATGCTTCAAATTAACTTCTGTGATGTAAAGTAGGTAATCTGTCATTATTATTTTACTTTAGTCCCTGTCCTATCCCCTGATGCCACATCAAATCTTTAGTTTGATGTTTATGGGCAAATATGAGACCAATGGCAGCCTTCACATCCTCTGATTTGATGTTGCTGTCAAATACTATTAGGACAGATTACCTCCTTTATATAAAATAATTTTTATTTTAGGAAATCAACAGACTACAGCCCGAAGTCTTTGTTATCCACACACATTTAAAAAGTTCAATTCACATTTCACTGATAAAAAAACAAGACTAATTTTGAAAACAGTATTTCTGTCAGATAATAATTACAACATTTCAATACAATAGGTTTTAGCAATACTATTATGTTTGCTAATACTCTATAAACTATCATTTACATTGTGCAGCCTTAATCGGTTATGTCATGAATTATTGTAATCTCTCCAGAAGGGATGGGACAATTTACAATAATTTTGTTTATCACAATAAAAACACAGACAATTAATTTATTGTGGCTATTTTTTATTATAGTGATAATCATTCATTGCAATATTTCTGATTTATTTGCACCTCAATGCTCTTTAGAGATTACTTAGTAGCCTATAAAGTTCAAGTGATAGTAGTGTCAACCTACAATAAAATGTACTGTTGAGATTCAAAACTAGAATTTAAAACTTGTACACATTGTTTTTTAATTATTGTGATATTATCGTTATCGACAAAAATGTAATATTGTCCCCTGCCTACTCCACTTCATCAAAAAACACCATGGTAAAACTGGTATGGACATTGTACAATATGTAAAACAAATACTTTTCTACATGGACTTCATAGACTAGTGCACCATGAAAAACGAACACTAATTGCTCTGTCACTCTTTATCTTAGAAACTGTGTTTGGCTGTCACTCAAGCGCCGCATTTCAATTTCAGCCTCTCAAGTCATGTTAAAGCCAAGTTAAGACAGCAGCCTTTTTGTTGTAGGCCTACAGTGTAATTAGCTGTCAGCGCCTGGTAGATAGGGTTTGTTATAGAAGCAAAAGAAATATGGGAGCCATCGCTGTCAGTGTGACAATGGAGCCAAAAAAATCATAGCAGTCTGTAATTTCACTTTCAACTTTAATCACAGTGTATTACTTAATTTTAGTTATTAAAGTACACAACACAATTATCACAAATGTTTCCAAAACTTTAGTGCCAATTAGTATAAAAGTGTGAGTAGGCATGGGACGGTATTCAATATTTGTCTTGCAATTTTTGTGGTCATGATAGTTGCGATAATTCAAAAACAATGCATACAAGTTTAAAAAGTCCAGAAAATGCTAGTTTAGAATCTCAACAGTACATTTTAATGTAGGTTACTAACATCACTTGAACTTTATAGGCTACTTACTTAATACAATAAATGATCTGTTCACAGTAAGGTCTAAAGGGCATTGAGGTGACAATAAATGCCGATTATAGCGATGAACGATTATCACAATGTTAAAAAATAACCACGATGGATTAATTGTCAGTGTTTTTATTGTGATAAACTATATTATTGTATATTTTCCCATCCCTAGTTAGGAGTATCAAAGACCAACCGATTTCTGCTGTTGATTTTTTGGCCTGACACAGACCCATCGCTGAACTGGCACAAGTCCATGTGTGACTAGTGCACCTCTACTCTGCACTAGTCTATCAGTGCTGGCCTGTTTTTAAAAAAGAGCATATTAAATTTCATATATTTAAATGTGATATTTAAGAATAAACCAAAGTCAACCCAACATACTGTACGTGCCTCATAAGCTAAGGTATGTATATTAGATCATTTTCGGTGGGCATTACATGATCACTTAAAATAGTTTTGTTTTTTTAAATTGCACTAAAATAGGAGAGCTAATATTTCATTCTTCTAAAATGGTCACAGCCTTTGCAGATGTTCAGATGTGGCAACAGCCCCAGAAAAAAAATCTAATCGAAGACACTAGAGGTACTTACAGTGACAAACTTTCAAACAGAGGAAGGTAAAAAATAAAGCATGTGCCCGAGGACAGCCGCCAGACCGCAGCCAGACAAACTGTACAAAACAACACATGAAAACGGATGGAGTTTGGTCATTGCCTCGTTAGTACATGTCACGGTGCAGCAGTGCTTCGTGGCCTACATTCTGCCAGCTGGTAACACACAAGTGCATGCATGAATATACAGCCACCCCTCCACCCCCACATCCACAAACACACATGTATCAGACCAGACAGGAGTGGGACACTACTGCTGCTGGGATGCAAAAAAAATCAGAAGCCATTAATATAAAAATGTTGATGTGTTCTTAATTCCTCCCTGATTTGTCCAGTGTTTAGGCAAAGGTTAAACACAGTTGATATTAGATGATCTTAAAGAGATATTGTAAAAGTCTCGGTTCCATGGAAGTGTATAAAATGTTTCAAGTTGCTAGTTCTCATCTAGTCACATACTTGTGTTGTTGTTCCATCTACAGAAGCATAAAGTTTAAAGTTGCATGAGGCACATTATCTTGGTTCAGTCAGGCAGTGTAAATTGCTTCTGCACGGCTAATGTTTCATGCTATACAAAGCATTCATAAGCCATTGTTCACAAGCATAAAAAACGTATATAAATCAATAAAGTAAAAGGGCCTGTGTAAGATTCATAGAGAAGGTAAACCTACTGTTTAAATAATTTAAACTACAAGTAATTTAACGTACTATGCAGATATGTTGCACATGCATGCTGATGTGAATTGATTAGACTTTGGGAAGTAAAGCTAAAGGCTAAAGATAGCAGCAATGGAAAACTATATTTGAATAATTGTAGAGAAACCTTCCTGCGTGTAGAAAACATATGAATTTGAAGCATGAAGAAAGTACTCACCTAGTCTAGGCTGCCCTTATGCCTGGCACAGAGGAGCATACCTCCAGCACACACACCAACAACAGCACAGACTGCACACACCAGCAGAGGAGAAACAGTCTCAGAGGTTCACAGAAGAGAAATAGGTTTCCAAACAATTGTGTCAGTGTGTGAGGTGTGTGTGGGGACAGAGCACCACGCTCCCTCTCTCCGCTCTCTCTCTCTCTCTCTGTGTGATGCTGAGGATTCAACCAGACCCCTCCCTTCTTCAACTCTCTCTGTCTTTCCTCATTTGCTCTCTTCAATCCCTCCATCTTTCTATAATCCTTCCTTTGCTCCAAACTCAATCAGCATCTCCTGTTGCCCAACCTCGCAAAGACTGAGAAAGTCTTATAGGCACATGCTTGGCACACTTCTGTTTCACCACTGGCACATACACTCATTTTCAACTGAAAATAAATAGTTGTCTTTTTCTTAAAAATACATCAATAACTCTAAATATGTTATGAAGATATAGAACTTTGTTTAGATAACTAAATTAATATAAATTATATTTTAGTTTAGAAAAAAAAGATCTACCATACCAGTATTGTTGTGAGGTGTGGGCACTTTGAGATGCTTCTTGACTCCAATCTCTTCTTGGAGCAGATAATACCATCCTTCATACCCCTATAATACAGACATATATGAGAGTTGTAAACCCATGTTGAAGCTTGAGGACTTGTCTCTAATGAGACCTACATTTGAAATGATTGTCTGATGTCAGGGCACAGCGCTGCACAAACAAACACTACATTTGTTTGGACCCTCAGGCCTTGCAGGACATACACACTGCTCACGATGAGGCTCAGGCTCTATTCTGCACTTGTGACTTCTGATCCAGATGGCGTATGCTTATGTAACTTTATTATATCCATAATTTGCTGTATTTGTACTGTATGTGCATTAGATAAAGCTGTGCAATGCTACGACAAAGACAGCTTCATTTGTAATCCTGTTGATGTAGACTTACTCTTTGAATGTAACAGTCAGTGGCTCAGCTGTTATGTTTGTCCATCTCACATGTACTACAGCAGACTACAGAAAGAGAAAGCCCTCCCCCTCTTTTGTACTAAATTATGTGACGCTATGGACAGTGACAATAATCTCCGTTTAAAAGCATCTTATCTGAGTGGACAGATTTCTGCAGGCTGTGGGACAAGAGCAGAGACGGGCGGGGGCCTGAATAAAAGAGGGGGGAGGGGAGGGCGTATGTCCTGAAAGTCAGCGAGGGATTTACACCATCATTCAATATTACCCCGCACATGTGACCAAACAGGGCAAAACAACTGGTTGATATGCTGGGTAGCAATGATGTCAAACTTTGAATAGAACAAAATGACTACAGATTAGATGCAGATTATAAATGTATAAAAAGTTATTAAAACTGTTATTTTAAGAGAACTTGTATAATGTGCTTTGTGTATATACTTAACCCCATAAGACACAAAGATAAATATTCCACATTGGCACAAAAGGGCAATTAAATGTTAATCGAAAGATAGTTAGATGAAATAAGTCTGAATTAAGTGCTGAAAAACCACAAACCCTAATATGGCTTTAAGTACAGAGGGATCCAGTAGCATAAACAGCATTCTAAAAGGATTTGACCATTTTTATATATAATCAATGTTTTAGGATCCATCCAATAGTAACAGTAATTGTGCGCTAATCAATCCATTCAAATCATAATCCCACAAATACTCCTCACAGTAAAACTAAGTAGGACGACAGTTAAATGCACTGGATTTGAATAATTAAACAGCTAAGACAAGAAGTTACAGAGATACAGCAAAGATCATCCTAACTTAAGCCCCACTACATCAAAAATATGCCCATAAGAGCAATTTATTCTCTATTGTCTGCTATTATTCATCATGTTTCATCAAAGGTACCTTCTGACATAGCAACAAACTAGCGACCCTTCACATTTGAGTGCAGAGAATGAGTCAGCCCGGTCTCCTGGAGGCAACACTGATGTGCTATAACACTACTAACCTCAAAGTGTTATCTCCAAACTATTAAGGTCAGAAATTCAGTCACACTCAACTGAGATTCAAGATCTGAACACACACACCTAAACAGGGCAGTGATCTGAGAGAGGTTATTACACTGTTTAAAGAATAATTTCACCTTCTCTGGGTCCATAAGAGAACGCACACCGAAACTCATGCATCCCAACAGCACGCTCACTCTGAAAAAGAAAAAAAAAATCACATATAATAATACATCCTCTATATAACATTACATTATATCTATTATCTATTCATTATTACAGTGTGTTCTATGATGTCTGACCATATTATGTGCCCTAGTACCCTTCAAACGTTATGGAAGACAATAGACTGCTCCCTTGGGTACAATCAATGTCCTTTCAATGGTATTACATATCTTAATGTAATATGCATAAGCAATAACAGTGGGATAATGTATTACACAAGTAACTTTATCCGTTACCCTCACAAAGAATAAATAGTCTTTCTAATAGGAGTCACAGGCATGTGAGTGGAATAGGTGGTGGCAGAGGCAGTTGGGATGTTTAATTATGCATATAAGAAAAAGAGTGCTCTCGTCAACCTCACAGCTGGACAGAGCCAGTGTATCTGCTGATGTGTTTTAAAAGCAAACTAGCAGTCAGCATAAATGAACACTTCAAACATGGCTTCTCTTTACCCAATAAAAGAATTCAGTGACCGAAAAGTTTCAACTCTGCTGGCAGGGGTACACTGAGTATTACTCAATTACTCAAGTCATAATCCAATCAAAGGTTATGGTTGAGACAAGAGGACATAACGTTGGAAAATAATGTATTGAAAATGCTAATGTAACGTGATGCTAACACATTGAAGTAAGAGGCTGGACCTACAACAGAATGTGGTCTTTTAGTCTTTTAGCTTTAGTAGGTTACTGTTTATCTGAAGTGACAGAATATGTCTTCATATCTGCTACTGAAATAATGTAAGTCCATCTGCTAAGACAAATCACCCTATACAGTCCTACACTGTTTTTGCCAAAGTTAAATGGCTGAAAGCTCAGTGCATTTATTAAATAACTAATATATAAATGTTGGACACTTATATACTGTATATTTGTTGTACGTTCTAAATGGATGTATTCTGTGCTCCTGTGACTGTAAAAGCTTTATTAAACATGTACAGAAATCATTTGGTGAGCTCTTCTACTCTAATGCTCATGGAACATTTGGTGTGAATGTGGCTTAATTACTTCCTAAACATGAGTAAATCAGGCTTAAGCTGTGGCCCAGAAACTATCCCAAAAGGTCTTAATCTGTAGAATCATTCCATGGTCCAAGTCATGACAGCCTTGTTTACTGTCCACTTTCTATCCTTTTATCTGATTTGTAAATCAGTAAACATTCATATTTAAAGAGGATTACAAAAATCACCATTCAGTTGTTTGTGATTTCCAACACATTATATATTCCCTGGATATAACAGAGCTAACAAATGGATGATTCATTCAGCTGAATGTCCTCCATCTCCAGCAGTGACCCTGTTTCAACATTCACTCTGCCACTTTTAAATGCTGCACAAGGGGAACTACACAAACAGGAGCAGGTCAATTATAAAGTGGTATTCTTCTGACCATTTTCAGAAGCAGCAAAACAGAACCACAAGTTTTGAAAGCTCTAATGAAGATAAAACTCAAAACAGATTTTCTTGAATGTTTACATTATTAACATTTGTGACACCAGCCCCCAACACTGTTTTGCAAACCTTGTTTTGGTGTCAGAGTTCCACATTGTGAAGAGCAGCCTCTTTTGAAGATCATCACCTCTTACAATACTGTAAGCAAAAAGAAATACTCATATCAAATAATAATTAAACACATTTGTTGGGCTTAAGAATTGGAAGCCAATAAAACAACTGTAACATAGAATGTATATGCATTTCTGGAACTGTATCAATAATAAAACAATACATCAAATGTAGTAGTGAATATACGTATATAATATATCCAGTATATGTCTAAAAAAACTTACAAGTGGAAGGTTTGGAAGAAGACTGGATTTCTACAATGAGGAACCATTCTAGTCTTCTGTGTATCTTTTAGACCACTCTGTGGCACCAGCCCAACCTGGTTGAAGGACAGAAGTTCATTTTTGACAACAGATGTTATGTAATATGATGTAGTACCTTAACATAGGAATCACAGGGTCCAAAGCACTCTTTCAATATTTCCCTTGCCTCTAGAACTGAAATGGAAAGCATGTATGTAGGTAAAAATACTTACTATTATAATATACTCACATATCATAATGTTCAAGCAGTAAAATTGCTGCAATTTAACTACTACTACTACTGAAAAAAAGTAACTCACCGCTGACGAAAAGTAAGTTATGATTGTGACTTATGGATAGTTTCAGCTGACCTGAAAAACACATGACTATTATGAATTATCTTTGAAGCTAACATTAACATGCTAGGAAAGAAGCACCACACAATGGCCACAGAAAAACATATCTGGATTCAGAAATAGTCAGGCTAAATGTTGTTAAATGATTGCTCTGTGCACCTCAGTTACTCCTGAGTGCAATGGAACTTGTTCACCACGTTGACATGGATACTGCCAACACTGGTTTTGTGCCTTCCTGATGAATCCAGCTCATAAGAGCACAGTGAGCTAAAACAGGGAAGTCTCATTCTGATGATGCTGCTGGCACTTAAGACCCTGGGGAGAAGTGATATTTGTCCTTCCCACATTAAACTTGTCTTTGTGCTCCTGACCAAGTGTAAACTCTGAGTCAAGGCAAGAACAGAAAAGCATAGAGTAACCAGAAAGTGTAATATACAGTGTGTGTGTACCATATATGTGTAAAATCAAATGGTTTTGACTTATGATGGAGCTATACATATTATAAATATTACCATGAGTAAAAGTTGAAAAATAGCCTAGAGTGTTTGTGGTAATTAAATAAGACTGTAACAGTCTCCATGTACAGTAGGGCTTATTTACTTAGAGCAAAGCATGCTACTTATCAGAAGTAGTAATCTGGCATGGGGAATGTCAAAACTCTATGACTTGAGTGAAAGAAATCTAGTATGTAATGTAGATGCATTAATTATTTAACTATACTTTGTGGCTAGAACATAAATGAGTGAAACTACACAAATGACCAAGTCACAACCACCATTTGCAATGCTTCAACGATAAAAGAAAAAAAAAATATTTAAAAAGCCCAAGCCCAGGTTCTGTCTCAAGTTACAATAAAATCTAAGACATTTGCTGTACATATCCACGACTTTTCTTAGGAAAAAAACATTCACATAAAAACAAGTGTGCCTCCAAGGCAAGAATGAAAAACTCAGATGTAGTAGAACACTATCTAGCAATGAGGGTGCACCTTCCTCATAGGTCTTCAATACCCTCTATAAATATTGTATAGGGTCAGGCTCATTACTACACTCAAGCACTTATTGCTACATTTGAGCCCACTTGTTGCTGGAGTAACATTTCTCCCAATTTGAATCACATAGAATCTGGTTTCTTTTATATAGCAACATTCCTTTACAGTTTACAAATGACTCATCATTTTTGGTGCATGTTTTTGGATGGATATGTACAAGTATTGTCCCAGGAAACATGCAACAACATAAAAGGGCATTCTTACCATTAGTGCTGAGAAGAAAGGACGATGCCTCTGCAAAGGTTGTTGGAGGATTTCGAAGGTAGGCTCGGAGGCAGGTCATTCTGGACAGAGCATGTAAGCTGCCACTGCAAATGAGGCTTCAGCTGTTATGAAGAAGAGAAGAAACGTAATTTGATGCTTGCAGGTGTATGGGGAGTTTACATGTGTGTAGTTAAACAAGATGCTATGGTTTTGGAGACTGGTTTAGAGCTGCACTACCTAATTACTTTTTGCTTCTACTTTGGCGAAGATATATATATTTTTTATTTGTACATCATAAAATAAAATAAAAACTCTGAGGTCACCTGTGGGCTGTATTATAAGGGTTTTTGTTTTAAAGCGAGGGAAGGAACTGTTTAACTTCATTTTTCACTTTTACAGTCACAGTCACTGGTAGTGCAGCTTTAACTTCAGAAATAAAATATAATATATTTATCATGCCGCCAACAACACAAAAGACTAAAATTAGAAAGTAAAAATGAATACCACTGTGACCGGACCGTTATTGTTGAGGACACATTTCTAATCCATTGTTTTGGTGAACCATAAGCCTTATGATTTAGCACCTCGGGGTGAAAAGGTGACTCAACAACAAATCTAAAGCAGATCATTGTGACATGCAGCCAAGTGATTGTGTTCTACTAACCCAAAGATAAACCGTCCATTTACAAACATGTCTTAATCCAGATTACCAAAGATAGATTCAAAAGGAAAGCACTGAATAAAGCTTTTTTGAAGAAGAGAATAATGTTTATAAAAATAATAATAAAGCAAAAAGATAACTCATTTCCACAGTTGCCAAGTCTGCGTATTATAAGCGACTTTGGGCTTCTTTTTTTGTGGAGTCGCTTGTAAAAATTTGTAGTTTTTTTGAGGCTTATTATATTGACAGTAATTTTGGAGCTGTTTAGACATTTTACTGTCTTCTGTAAATTGTTGTCATTGCGTATCTCAAGTGTGTGAGGCACTATTACGCTAAAAAGGCTATTAAAATACAACAGAAAGGCTTTGTGTGGCATATACAATAGTCTATGTGTATTATTTATAGTAATTATCATTGGTGTCGCTTATTTTGGGCCTGTTTATCAACTTGGTCGCTGTTTTCTTTGAGAAGACCTGGCAACACTGCTCATTTCTTGGTCTGGTCAAAGTCTCTTCTTTAAAAAAGTCATAATCGTTTTCCTTTTTCCTCTCATCCTGTCTTTCCTCTACAAAAACCCCCCGATTCATTTGCTTCTTATCAGATACAGTGAACGGAAAACAATGGCTTTCTCTGAAACTCACACAAAACTGCTCAGACACTGTATTACAATGCAGAAAGAAAAAACCCTCTAAACGTAATAAAGATTGTTTTTGTCAGCTTTCACAAAACACCACACAAGGAGTTTTAGTCAGAATATAAACAAACTATTGACCTACAGCAATAAGTATGAGCTGTGTATTAATATTGTATGTGTATGTAATAGTTAACCTCTCCGTGAACTTCAGATTCTCAGAAAGAGCAATAGCACAACCTGGTGGTCATTTTGGGAGATGCGAGAAGTTTTATTTTATATTTTGTTTTATTATTATTATTTTAAGCAAATATATAATCATTGCAAACTCTCGTGGGGGGTA
>JAVQKG010301703.1:0-12026 GCA_036025885.1 Hypseleotris bucephala
TACTAATAACTAAATAATTATCTTTGCCAAAATAGAAGGAACAATAAACCAGGTAGTGCAGCTTTAAGAGAAGTATTCCAAAATGTAGGCAAAGCAGTTGGGATTTTGTCAAAAAAAAAAGAAAGATTGGAGGGATTTTTGATTGCATGCCTGCTGTAATTATTGCAGCTGTAACTTGTTCACTTTTTTTAAGAATGTCGATATGTGACGTGTGATGTAACTTCTTTGTGAAAAATGGTGAATAAAAATCAAGATGAAACATTCTTGTATTTGAAATCTTTGCAAACAGAAGGAATTGTGCCAGGGCTCGGTCTCACCTCCCTAATTAGACAGACAGAAAAGTCAGATCTGCATTTTAAGAAGATTGAAAATGAAAAGCAAAACAATGTGATAATTTATTGATCTCCTTGTCGGTGTTGGCACAGTCTGGCCTTGCCAACTATGACGCAATTAAATTCTTTCCTCTGGTCTTCAAAACACGATATTCATTAGCTACAATACTGGGGTTTGCCTTTTATTTCTTTATAGTTTGGGAAGAGCAGTAACTAGATAAAAACTTTGACCATAAATTAGCGTTCTACAATGAAAACAGAACATTTCAAAGATTCATTGTTTTTGGCTTAGCTTGTTAGGTGTTACAGAAAACAGTGTATCCCACAAACTATAGACCCCACTTAGAAAGGATTGGACAATGGTTTGACAATGGCCAGTTAGTTGCACGGCTGACACAGAGACAAAATATTTAACTCTCATATTCATTAACTAAGATCACTTCGATTCAGTAATTTGAGAATTAGGTCACACTTTACATTATCACTTAACTACATTGCATCTACCTCATTATGTACAATGCAATACACTGTTTAATAAACTGAAATAACATGCAACTACAATGTACATAATGGTTAAGGGTTAGCTACAATGTAGTTACAACATGTTATTCCAGTTTGTTACACAGTGTATTACATTGTACTTATTGAGGTAGATACAATGTAGTTAAGGAGATCACTGTACTATTGCATTGTAACTGCTACCCCAAACATTTTCACAGTAATTAAAATAAGAACCAATGGGATGGGAAATATGGCAATAAAAAATTATTTTGATACGAAATTATGAAGATTGAGTAATTTAGATTAGCTAATTCTCCTAAGAGTCGCCTGGAAATAAGCCACTGCAACACAAGGAGGACATTCAGACTTTCACCTAAAGATTTCCCTATAAACAAGTTCCCATCGGCAAAGTGGACCTGGCTATTGAAAGTTTAATTTTACAGCAACATCAAAGCACTGTATAAAAGCTTTTTGCTCTGCTTTAAAGCCAGACTATCTTTGTGTAAGCATATGTAATGAATGGTAGACTAGCATTTTCACTGCCACAATAATGGAACATATTGAGTTTGAAGAGCTATTACTGAGATGTAAAATCAATACATGCATAGAATGTCTTTGGCAAAGCTTGGGCCAAAACCGTAAACGCAACTAAAATTACATACTGCTTTATACAGCACATTACTTTTAGAGCACAAGCAGCTTTATGGAATATTATAGCATCCATTTGCATTCCCTTTATCAAGCTGTTTCTGAAATTAAAATAATAACACAGGCCATCCTTATATGGATGTCCCTGTCCTCCAAATGACTTCTATTCTTTCTTCTTATTTTTTGCTTTTAGATGGTGTTAATATACCTGACATCTCATCATCTACGTTTTCAGGTAACAAAGGCCTCCAGGCTCAAAAGGAGAAAACAGCATGCATATTTAATAGGGAGCTATGGAGAGCTTTTTAAACCTGGTGCATTTGTGTTTAGATCTGTCTTGGGTCCTTCTCACCTAAAAAAACAAATGTAATCCCCCTCTCTGTTTTAATTTTGTTTGTTATTAGCATAAAGTAAGTCATGACGATGCATAACAATTAGGTTTCTCACTGACTGACAAGCTTTCTGGAGCCTGAGGCATTTTTATGTTATAATAAAAAAAATAATGTATGCTAGCCAGAAATTGTATAGTCTCCAATGTTTACTTTATACATACAATGTTTTAAGGCATAGCTACTGGCCATCGGAACTTTTTTATTTGGCCTTGAATTCTTGGCTTTAGGATCACGTTGGCACTGTAACTGTGGCCGTGGAGTTTTTAAGATAAAGAATAGTGTGTCTGTTCTGAACTTTGACTACAAATGTAAAAATACTTGTCATAATTATACTGCACTGAAAGGTTTGTCAGAAGTAATTTAGAGCAGTTTTATTGCATATATTTGAAACTAAACAGAACAGAAAGTGCAACTGCTACAGTGCTTATCTGAATATTCATAAGCCAACAATTTATAATCAAACACGCGCTTTGGAAAACATCCCAACAATGACAATTAGCTACATTCTTTTCAGTAAATAGGGTAAATAACCAATGGCGCGAACAGTAAATTACACTGTATAACACCATAATTTGTCACTCCTGGGTCGAGGACAAAAGCTTTTGTGTTAGAGCAATGTCTTGAACTTCCTGAGGACTTCTGATGTAGGAGTTGATTTCGCTGTCGGATATCTCTTCATCACCGGTTACCTCCTGACCGCTTGGCATCCATTTTCTTTTCTTGGGGTTGATGACACATGGAGGGGCAAAAAGCATTGTCTTGCCCCAGTTTGGTTCACTGACGCATGTGTCATCATTTGCAGTTTGTAGTGTTGTTGAACTGTTTTCTTCTTCTATGCCTATTATTTCTTTATCTGGGGAGTCTTTGGCACCATCCCGGAGCTCGGTCTCATGTGTGTTCATTGCCCTCCTCATCAAAACACATCTGTAACTCAAAATGTCGTCCACTTGCTGTATCACGTTGTAGGGAGTAACCGCTCGTTTTTCCCAGGGGATTTCGCTCCCGAGTTTACACAGTACCTTCTTGATTTCGGCCACTCTTTGCAAAGCACGTGCGTTCTTATCGACTTTAGCGAGTGTACAGAATTTCTGCAGAGACATTTTGAGTCTTAACTTAGTGGGCTGTAGAGATTGCCAGGATAAATAGGTGGCCGCCATCATGATTGGGACGGGTCTACGGCCAGTCACAATCCAGGACTCGGCCGCCAGCTCAACCAATGCCAGAGCTCGTTTTGTCAGGTCCTTTGTGTCAACAGCCAACTCGTCTGGAACATGCTCGGATGTGACCTTGTACCTGAGAAAAAGCAGAAGACTGTTACATGCTGTAAACCAGGATACAAGGCCTTATTAAGAGTAACTGAACATCAGAGATGAGTTTAAGTAGCCAACACATTCATTCAAGTTAGTTATAAAAGAGGATTTCATTAAGTAAAAAAGCACCCATCATGTAAAAATACAAAAAAAAAAAGTTATTAAAGAAAATTGGATGCATAGTAAATATATCCAAATCGTCTCACGTTAAGTTTTTAAATATCATTTGATTTTATTGGATTGTATGTACACTGAAATTGTAGTTTTAAACATTTCATGAAGACATTGATAGCAAATTGCCATAAAATCAAAATTGTGATTTAGGCTTAATAAAATTGTGATGTGATATTTTTACCATACTGCCCATCACTGAAACAGTAAAAAGAGTGTTACTCATTTCTTACTGTTACTAATTTCTCTTCATCTCTGCTCAACATGTCTAATCACACACTAACTTTTGCACTTACTGCTGACAGTGGCCCTCCAGGGCATCAGTAAAGCAGAGGGCTGGAGGCTGGATGTTGAGAATCTCCACAGTCTCATGATAAACTGTCCCAAAAAGTGTTAGATCACTGTCGGTGAGGTAGCTGACAGTCCCCAAAGTAACAGGCCAGTTATGTAGCCTGCAGCTGACGAGCACGCAGGCACCTACAAGAACCTCCTTTTTAATCAAGCTCCTTCTGATGAAGACTTGATGCTGATAGACTTGGATGTAATAGTCCTTTGATAACTGCACTATTTCATTGTTGACCCTTAGAACACGACACAGAGCCCTGAGACGCTCAAGTCCTGCAAGAAAGATGGGTAATTAACTTCAGTACTTCTGGGCAATTATATTGAACATACAGAGGTGGGTAGAGTAGTCAATACGTTAACACAAGTAAGAGTACAGCTGCGTAAAAATTATGCATAAAAACTGAAGTAAATGTGACTGAGAAAAAGTGATTACTACCCACCTCTGTGTACATGAGCTATTTATGTCACAATGAAAAACTGACCTTTTAGTAAGTTTGAGCAGGGTTTTTTGAGTTGGACTGTACTTTGGCTGTAGCTGACACCTGTACAAAGCGGAAAAGCACAAGGGTATATATTTTATTAAGAAAACACAATTTAAACAGTCAAAATTATTAGATTCATAATCTCATGTATCTCTTATCATATCAAGTTTGTCTAATAACTGTCAACTGTCAACTCAGAAGTGCTGTGGCACCCGTATATGGTCCCCCAAATGTAAAAGCATCACTCTAATTATTAGTCACTTATTTACCTGACATTTCAACCTGTACAACAGGAACAATGCATACAACTGGCTATAAATTGCTTAGAGGTAAAATCCTTCAACAATTGCCTGTACTTTTTAAAAACTATACTGCGATTTACACTTTGGTTGTCCGAATATATATTTAAAAAAAACACACAACACATAATAGGCTACTGTTCAATTTGTGTGTACCGTACCATAAAGTTGATAGCCCCTATATAAGCTAGCACATCCACACCAGAGACAAGAAACAATTCAAGAAACTAACATTAGACGATGCTTCTACACATTTCGTACCTGTTCCTCCGACTGGATCATTGGCCAAAGTCCCCTCAGACAGCACAGAGCCACAGTCCACACACACCAGCTGGGACTGGGAGTAAAAAGCATCTTCAACAACGTTAGCGGAGCCGCAGTTTGGACATTTTAAACCTCCCTGCGACATCTTTAAACGGTGAAATTCAAAGTACACACGCTAATACGAAAAGAAAATGTGAATAACAGATGACAACAATTATTACAAGTGAAAAACATACTTATATATACCGGAAAAACAAACGACCAATCAACGAAGGATATTGGTGTGTCGCTTAAATAAGTCCGTGGCGATAGTACCGGTAAGATTAGTTCCTCGTTGCTTCATATTGCGGCTGTGTTTCTGAATATTTATTTTATTTTTTGGTTTTGGTACAAAGCAAAGATGCTATTTGAAAATGTGTACATGAATTAAATACTGTTACTGGTAGTGTAGAAAATGGCATAATTTATGTATGTCAGAAATTTGTGTAATAAAAAAGAATGTATTGAATGCATTGTGCTGTACATTCTAACATATTTATTATACATTTACAGGTGTTGTGGAGGAAGTATTCCTTTACTTGATTTAAAAGTGAAAATTCAAGAGCCAAAAATGTTTTATTAATACTGTGTGAAATGTAAAAGTCACTGTAGCCCATGGTAAAGCAAACTCTTTATTTGGTCCAAACATATAGATTTACATAGAATAGAAAACAGCACATGATTTATTATTTTGGTCATATTTGAAAATCAGAAAATACAGTCTTTGTGTTAATCATCATTACAGTTGATTAAAGTGCTTTTGTAAAATGTACAACTGTAAACTTTAATACTGATAACAGCAATAAACTTTAAATAGTGCATTTCATTGATTTAAGGCTCACAGACACATTACAACAACATTACAAGCTGACAGCAGTGTAACAAATATAGGAAAATAGACTATAAATATTTGATTATCATAGGTTTGATGCGAATATGAGTTGCATAGCGTTAACCTTGCAGACTTTTTGAAATACATTTTTGCAAAACGCTTTAAGATAGATAGGCCATTATTTTTGAAGAGCATATGTAGACAAGTGCTACTTTAAAGCAGCCATGCTCATGAGGACACTCGGGGCCTCTTCAATGACACGCACAAGCAAGTTATCAATGTACTGCTCCAGCTCGGAAATCTTTTTATTTTTCTCAAATAGCTGCTTTTCTTGTTTCAGCACCAAAGAGATGAGCTCCTCTTGAGTTAGTAATGCGTATGGCCCTGAGTCATTGACCTGAGGGGACATGAAATGAATAGTTACAAATAAGTTCATTCAAGATTTGTAGAATAATGATAATCTATGGCTTCAATTCAATTACAAAAATAAAACAATACCTTTGCTTTCCTCTTTTGGCCTGTGAAGATTTCTCCTGTGGACTTGTTATCTCTTTCCCCTTGAACGGGCTGCTGGTCCAAAGGATTTAAGGGTCTCACAGGTTGAAGCCTAGAGGAAAAAACAAACATAATGCTTGGTAAAAGAAAACATAATGATTTTAAACTATCAATTATTTGAAAGTCAGTAATTCTAATGTAGTTGTGCTTTATTTGCCATTCCATGTTTCAATACAGGTAACAGGTGTAGTATTTCTTTAAAATTCCAATCAATCAATATCCAAAACCAGCAGTATACCTAATAAAGTGGCCAGTGGAAGTCTATCACAAAAGGTAACATAAAAACTGCAATAAAAAGCAAATGACCAACTATTTATTTACTCTATCTCTTAATTAAATTATATGTGTGCCTATGTGTAATGAAATATTTCAAGTCGTCAAAGTACTGTTAAATTGATATTCTAGGAAGATAAGTAATGGTAGTTAAGTGGGTGATTTGGTGATAAAAAAATCCGAAATTGAATCGTAATATGAAGTTATGAAAATCTAGCTAATGTATAAAGATCATTAAATAGTTATTATACTCTTTGTAGATTTGATTCACTGAAATTAAACCTCCAAAATAAATGAATTACACCTTAAGTAGAACTTCCATTTCAAAAAGCTCAAAGAAAGAGACTAAAATACTCCCGGGATGTAAGATTTGTGGTGCTAATGACAGGTGAACAAGCAGACTAATTTCTATTACCTGCGTGATGGGACCGCAGGAGCATCCTTCTTCACTGCCTCCTCTTGTACACACTTAGACTCTTTGTGCGCTGGATTTTGAGCAGGTGTTTTGTCTTCATTGATATCTGATAGAGTCACTTCAGTATCTCTGGATCTGTGGGGTTTCATTGGCGGGGGAGCAGGGGCATGGACTGGCTTTGACGATTTGATTTTCATTTGAGAAGAAGCATCTCTCTCAACACTAGTAGTTGTGTGTTGGTCTGCTAGTTTATCGATATCATCTTTGAATGGGTTCAAGCTATGTCCTTCAGAAATGTCCGCTTCAGATTCTAGTTCTGGTCTTTGAGGTGCTGGTTTCCTTCGTGCACTAGCTATGGGCGGGCCACAATCAGGTTGTTTACTATTATCAGAACTGGCTATCTTTTTCACAGCACGTTGAGGAAGCACGCTAGCGGTTTTGATCTCTTTGTCTTTGCTGGGTTTACTGGTTTGGACTTCATGTTGGGATGAATTCATTTGCGGCGGTTTAGGAGCCTGCCGCTTTTCCTGCTGTGCCACACCGAGATCTTTTTCAGAGCAGGTGTTTCTTTCCAAAGGCAATTTACACCTGCAAATGAAAGAAGAGAGGTTGACATTTAGGTATTTAAGTGTGCAATTAGTCGCAGATTCCTCCTGGTAAGAGCTAGAAACTAAAAAAGAGTTGTGACTAGAAACGAATGATTAAAAGCTAACATGTAGGTGTGGCAATTATGATAGGTCTACAGGAGAATACATACAGTATATATTAAATTATAGAAAATGGACAGAAATGGATCTAGTTTTAAGTGGTTTAGGCCCAAGTTATCCTGATTAAGTTAAATAGGTTTGTTGTTGAAGTTACTTATAGTTTGCAGATTTAATCCTAAGTAAGTTTTGATATAGCCTCAGTTTTCTCCTGACCATGAATTATTAACACACCTTACCACCATCAGGTCCCAAGTATGAGAAATCTTTAAATAAATTCGGCCTTTCAAAAAAATTATTGATCAAACTTTGACTTAATAAAACATAAACTTCATTCAGTCTCACCAATTCTGTTTGAAAACCATAGCTCAAATATCACATTTTTTATTTTCTACTCACACTGCATCAGAGGTTGCTAGAGTCGCCAATAATTTTACTCAACAGTATAGTATGAAGTATAATAAATAATATTGGTTTCAGTATCGGCCAGTTTTTGGGCCTGGGTCGGTACCGATATTCAATCCAGTATCGGTATCGGTGCATCCCTAAATGACATCTGATACAATTAGGTAAAGGCTTTTGGATGAATGAGCTCTCAGTCTCAGCAGACCTTTAGATATCATCAGTTCCCACACATAGCTTCACTCAGACACAAACTGCTGCAGCGCTATGCAATTTTCATGAAGGTGTCAGATTCACAAGTCACTAAAACACGTCACTGACTGTAAAGTAGAGGATAAAGTAACACTATGCTTATCACGGGCTGGGCTCATGTACGTGATCTTGAATGTAGCCTGTTTTTCAACTTGTGACTGGGCTAAATAATACATGTAAAATATTCTTAGCAGCTAGATAGAAAAGGGCAAACAAAGGTGTATGTAAGTTTCGTAAAATGAAATGTTCTGTTGTATGACGTAAAGTAGGTAATCGGTCATAATAATTATTAGTCCCTCCCCTGGTCTCTACAGCAACATCATATCAAAGATTGAGGGCTATCGCATTGATCAATAGCAGTCCAGTTTCACTTTAGTCCCTCCCCTGGCATCTACAGACTACATAGGGGGTCAGATAGTCAATTTTTGTTTTGTTTTTACTTTTACTTTATTTAGGAAACTTTAGGGACTACAGCTTTAAGATGTGACTGGCAATTTAATTTTATGATATTCATAACCCTTTAATTTATAGTGTATTTAGTATAATCAACATTATATATTTGTGACATATTTTTCTGAACACACCTTTGTCGGGCACTGGTCACTCTGGCTGTACTTTCATCTTCATCATCGTCAAAAGGGTTGTATTCACCATCTTCATTGAAAGGATTTGTTACATCTTCCTCAACAACTTCCTCCCTCATCACTCTCTCTTCCTCCTCAAGTCTCTTCTCCTCCTCCTCCCTCCTTCTCCTCTGTTCTTCTTCCTCCTGTTCTTTTCTTTTTCTCTCTTCTTTCTCTAGTCTTTTCTTCTCTTTGGCTAATCTCTCCATTTCTACAGCCTCTTCCTCCTCTCTTCTCCTCCTCATCTCCTCTTCCTCCTCCCTCCGTCTCCTCTGCTCTTCTTCTTTCTGTCTTTCATATTCCTGCTGTTCTTTTCTCACTCTCTCCTCTTCTCGCTGCCTTCTTTCTTCTTCTGCTCTTTCCATCTCTATTCTCTTCTTCTCTTTTTCTTCTTCCTTTCTAATCCTCTCCTGATGTTCCTATAGTTCCCGCAGCCTTCTTTCTTCCTCCCTAAGTTTCTCCTCTTCCTCTCTATCTTTTCTGACCCTTTCCTCTTCTTCTCTCTCTCTCCTCCGCTTTTCTTCTTCTTGTGCTTTTTTCTCTTCCTCCTCAATCCTCCGTTCTTCTTCTGCTCTTTCCATCTCCATTCTTAACCTTTCTTCTTCTTCTCTCCTAATTCTCTCCTGTTCCTTCTTTTGTTCCTCCAAAAGTCTCTCTTCCTCTCTCCTTGCCTCCTCTGCCCTTCGTTCCTCTTCTTCTCTTCTAATTCCTTCTCTTTCCTGTTTCTCCTCTTCCTCCCTCTTTCGCTGCTCTTCCTCCTTAACTCTTCTCCTTTTCTCCTCTTCCTCAAGACGCCTTCTTTCTTCTTCTACTCTCAACATTTTGGCCGCCTCTTTCTGAAGTCTTTCCTGCTCTAGCCTTAGCTCCTCTTCCTGTCTCCTTTCCTCTTCCTCCCTTTGCATCCTCTCCTCCTCACGTTTCTTCTCCTCTTCCTCTACCCTCCTTTGTTGTTCTTCTTCTATCCTGCTCTCCTCTTCAGCCAACTTCTCCAGCTCTTGTCGCCTAACCATTTCTTCATCCATTTCCTTGGTAGCTTCCTCCATAGTTTCCTCCTCCTCTTCCTCCTCGGTCCAGGGAGAGTTATGTCGGGCTGAGTGACCAGAGCCTACAGATGGAGGAGAGCTATCAGGTACTTCGTCCATAGACCCCACACCAGAGCTGGAGATGCTGAAGTTGGAGCTGGCACGGGAGGTCCTGGGAGCGGGCTCGTCATAGTAAACATGGCTGCCGTTAATGCACAGGTTACTTTGTTCAGATCCCAGTTTCTGAAGGCCATTCTTTTTGTCAGAGCTTCCAGAACGTTTGTGGCTCAGGAACTTGAATTTCTTTTTACCTGCAACACATGGAGAATTCATACATACGTACACAACATTAGTGGGACATTTTAGTACAAAACAAAGAATTACTAATTAATAACTGAACAACTTGTACAGTTACTTACATAAAAACTAATCCTGAACATAGATTTTAGAGGTCATCTTAAACTCTTAAACATCTTAAACATCATAACAATGTTATGTTATTGTGGCGTTCCCCCTGCAACCAGAGGGTAGCCAGTTCGAATCCCCACCCAAGCACATAGTGTTGTTGTATCCATGGGATAGACCAAGACCACATTGCCTATGAATGAATATTGTTGTGCTTCTTTGAGCATTATTATTATTATAAACTATAAACTCAAACACAGAATCATAAAGTAGTTATTTTATGTGAAGAAGTCAGACTCATAAAGAAAGACCCTTTTTGCAATATTATATGGCATTTGTGAGTTTAGTCATTATCTCCTGGTTTGATTGTTCCCACAGTCATTGTTCCCAGAGTCCTCACCTTCCGAGGGCTCCACGTTGAGGCCAGACAACATGCTGCCGCTCAGAGAGGAGTTCTTTCCGGGCAGCACCGACATGGACTGAGACAGGCTCTTGTGAAGATTGGATTTGGGAGAAAACAGAGACTTGACTTTGTTCTTTTTCTTCTCATCTTTTGCCCCTTCACCTTCGCTGTCTCTCTCGCCCTCGCTGTCCGTAAGCACCTGGGAGAATGGGACCACATTGGAGGCCGTGTCTGAATCTTTTTTCTTCCCTCTGACTTTGTCTTTGAATTTGCCGAGGCGAGATCGTGACTTGCCGGCAGCAGAGATGTCGAACATACTGGCGGTCATGTTGTTTCTGGTGAACTGGACGTCAACAAGCACCTCTCCTCGATCCTTGTCCGGCTTTCCGGCTTTGTCCAGCAACTTGAACCACCTGTAGGTAAAGAAATGGACAACTTTGAAACTAAATAGGGTAGATTATAAAGTTTTAAAACTATGAATATGTTCAGATGTCTAATTTTAAATAGGGCTGCAAGATATAAAAAAAAACATGCCATCTGAATCAGGACTAAACTAAACCAGAACTAAACCAAGTCGCAACCAGAACTAAACTAAGACCAAACCAGGACTAGGCATGGGACGATATTAATTTTTGTTTCACAATTATTGTGGACATAACTGCGATAAACATTAATATCACGATAATTAAAAAACAATGCGTAGTTTAAAAAAGTTTAAAAGTCCCTAAAATGCTAGATTAGAATCTCAACGGTACATTTTATTGGAGGTTGACACTAATATCACTTGAACGTTATAGGCTACTTACTTATTACACTAAGTTATCTGTCAGTAAGGTCTAAAGGACATTGAGGTGCAAATAAATAATGATTATTGCAATGAACGATTATCACAGTGTTAAATAGCTTGGCTGATATTGCAGAAATAAATGATCTAGTAATGAGTGTAATCAGATTTGCTTCATATCATCCAGGACATAAATACTCAAAAAAATAATCAAAGGCTCAAGGACCCATCTGAATCCAATTAAAACAATGACAGAAAACAATTACGGTAAATTGAATTGAAGGTAATTTCAATCAACTGAGAACTCAACAGACTGTAGTTATAAAGAGACTACTCATTCTTGAATACATATTTTATTAAACCATTATAAATCTCCAAAAAGAACATCCTGCTTATAGAGAAGAGAAATATGTTCTTCATTAGACGCTTTCAAATGGCTTTTTTCTTCTACATTTTCACTTCCATTTATTTACTCAATATTTCATTTCTCTGGAATTCTTTTAGTCTATTTTCTTGTCATTTCTTAGAAGCCATAATCTTACAATAACAACAACTCCTGTCTCTTTTTAGCAA
>JAVQKG010301737.1:0-11420 GCA_036025885.1 Hypseleotris bucephala
ACATTGGTAACTTTTTTCTAACAGTACATGAGGGTTAATACAAATTAAATAGCACACTTATAAAAGTAGTCAAAAACATGTATATTCACCAGTTTTTATTTCCTGACCTTTCTTTCCCCCTGATTCCTCTCATCTCCTCTCCTTGCCATGACAGTGGTATGGAAGGGGGCTCTCTCTATAATAAATAACTGCAAAGGTCTTTCACTGAGTGCATTAGTCTAAAATGACTTGCTGGAGCAGAGGTAAATCCATATTTTTGGCATGGTGATTATCTCTGCAGAAAATAGACCTCAAAATGGTGCTGCTACACTTTTTTTTATTTGGCTGCATTTGTCACAGACCTGGGGAAGTCATGCAAGGACTATGCAGAAAAAATGGGCATTGGAGATTCTACTAAAATATGGTTTGTTTCAACATATACTTGTCCTGAAAGTTATAATTTTCTATAGTTTGTACTAGCCACTTTATTAAATATACCTATTAATACAAATAATAATAATGATTAGATTTATATTGCGCTTTTCAATGCCTTAAGACTTTGTCAAAGCGCAACATTTTTATTTTCATTATTCATTCCTACCACATTCACACAGTGATGGATGTGTGGCTGCTATTCTGTGCCTATAACCCCTCCAACCACCGCCAAACACCAATTAAAAAATCACATTAATTCATAGGCAATGTGGGTTAAGAATCTTGCCAAGGGGCACAACAACAGTGTGTACTCGGGTGGGGATTTGAAACTGCGACCAAACGCTTACCCACTGCACAATTGCTTTCTCATGAGCTCAAATTGCTAATAAGCCACACATCAAGCCAGTGGATGTAACCAGTAAATTTAAGGCAAACCTGCTGAAATTCAAACCATGATTCAGATTAAAGAAGGAAGACATTTAAGTGACTTTGAACAACCACATCAAGGGGAAAGTGTTAAAATAAAAAAATAACAATAACAATAACAATACTGCATCAATGGCTCAGAAAACCACTCAGGGATTCGAACCTGCGACCATGCTTGCTTTCAGGCACACAAGCTGTCAGCATAAGAAGCAAATACCACCACTTTATTAGTCCAAGGTTTGACTGAAGAGTTTCAGTTTGTGTATTTTCAACAGAATTTGTAAAACCTGACCTAGATTTCTCACATTGTTGTCTGCTCAGGCATTTCTGACAGGTCCGGCGTGTGTTGATGGGGAAAACATGACTGCAATGAGTACATGTCAATCAAATCTGTCCAATCTGAAAAGGGTGGCAGACTCTTAAAGGTCAGTGCTGCTTGTAATCGGAACAGGAAGTGGTCATACGACAAGCAACCGAAGTTTGAAAATAACTTGTTAGAATTGGGTCAATAATAAGAGCATGTTTTTAGCTGGATGTTGATAAGGTGCACATTATTAGATTGCTATAGAATGGAATAGTGTCAAAAGTCTTAGGATAGACTGGTATCACGGCTAATCCCTGGGGATGCATTTTACACAAAAATAGGACAAGACCTCCCATATATATTTTGTTTTAAGCGTAGAAAAAATAGGGTGTCACATGAAGGTTGAGATGTAAAAAAAATTGTAATTAACAGAGATTTAATGATTAAGCAGTTTATTGAAACATAATTAACCCAGATCTTCACAAATTTGCATTAATTTATGAGGTTTTAACTTGAAAATCTAACATCAATATGTAGTGCTAAATAATGTTCAAGTAATGCTTTGTAAATCATTAGCTATCTTTTACTAATACTTAACTAAGCATTAACTAATGTTTAAAAGTGTGTATAAGTGTTACTTTAGTTTCTAATGTTGATGTCTCAAAGTAAAATTGAGCAAACAGATATGAAAAGTCGTAACTGTAAGCAGTTTGAAACAGTGTCAATTGTTAGACCAACTAAAAATGGGCGGTTCTCCATTGCGTCCTTCAACTGTCCAAAAACTTGGGAATTTGTTCATCTAAAATCCCTTGTGAATGAATGCAAGATTGAATGGTTATCTGTCACAGTGTATGTCTCTGTGTCTGCTCTGAAATTCACTGGCAACTTTGCAGAGTGAACACTGTCAAAAGCCCATACTTGTGGGCACTGGTCCAATGAATAAATTTGTCCAGAAGTTTTAGATGATACCCCTATTTCTCATACCTCACATTGCAGTGTTCGCTTGGCTCTAATTAAATTGTCATATTTTCTTCTATTGACAGACCTGTTTGGCTCCAGAGGCAGCTTAATATCTTTCTCACAGCGAGTTCACTAATGCTAACAATATCACGTCTTTAAAAATAATCACCCCCCACTGCTCTCGCCCGCCTCCTTCTCCCTGAGACTTCTTTAGGATCTAACGAGACCCACTTTCTTTGGCTTTGTTTTTCTTGGGTTTTGATTTCCTCTCTCGTCACTTTGCCTCTGCACCTGTCTCTATGCCGTCTTGTCATCTCAGTCTGTTTTATCCATGCTTCCAGGTGTCGAGTTTTGAAATCATAACTTTTTTCTTCACCTTTATTTTAGTTTCGGAGTCTCTAGAGGATATAGCTAGCATATGGTGGCTTATTCTAACTTCCTCATCTCCCAGAAATGCTTTAAGTTTTCAATTGGGCCCCCCTGTTTTGAATGCGTGTGTCCTTTACGTTATCTTATGCATCGCTCTTGGCAGTACTACAAAAGTGTGATTGATATCGAGGTGTGTTGGTTTTTGGTGTTTGGGTTTGCCCGCGGCCACAGTCACCTCACGGAGCCAGCACCAAAGTATCTAGGGTTTCTAGTTCATGCTGAGTTAGCTCAAATAGCAGCATTTGAAAAGTTGATGAAATTGGAAAATCTTCAAAAAAACAAAACTTTCTCAGCGGTAAGACAAAATGTAATGGTGAGACAAACTTTTCGCTTCCTGTGTGGGTATATTGAGGGTTTACAATTGTTGCAATTGTAAGCCAACACTAGCAAGAATGTGTTTAAAAAATGTCTTGAGGCTTGATATGACTAAGGCTGTAAATTATATATTGTTTTAGGTTAAATATTACTTTATACTGTGATTCAATGTACTGTGCATTTCATGACTTTTTTTTTACTCTTAACACATCAGTCAACTCTGTAAAAGACATCTGTTCTTCAGAGTGCAGGCTGGTGCTAAAACATCTGTCTTATAACTCCACAGTATACAGTAAAAAGTAATGTAAAAATTGTTTAAGTTACACTGTATTAATAACTGTGTCATGTTACTAAGCTAAGTGTTATGCTATTTTTATATATGGTATACAATAAGGCTTTGTAATCATTATCAGTAAACATCAGTCATACTATCTGTACCCCAAACTCTTGTTGATGTAAATATATGAATTCAGTTTTGTGCCTTGTCTCTGTTACTGAGAGGCCTAAGTCGGTGTGGGACATTTCTGCTCCACTGACTGTAATTGTTTGAGTGACAGGTCGTCCTCTGAAGATCCAGATTGGACACGCTCCTTCGATCCCAACTTTCTCTGAGTGAAAACAGACGGCAGCCTCTAGTTTATTTTTAGTCTTTTATATTCGCTCCACAGACAAAGTATGTTTTGATTTGTCACATTACACTCTAAAACCAGGCCCCAAAAGTCACAGACAAGCTATTTTATGTTTTATCTTATGTATTTTAAGTGCATTCAAACCACACTGCAAAATGCATTCCTGTAATCACAGATGCGAGCATGATACTAAGAGCTGTCAATTCAACTTAAATATAGAAGCTCACACTCTACATTAATGTTCTGCTAGATTCTATGTATTAGTCAGATTGGAATTGCAAATATTTAATGCACTTCTGCTTCCTCCTTTTCTAGAAATATGTAAGTTGGTTAATTCAAATTGTCCATATAGGGTCAATAGTACTTTTTTAATTGTAAACCTTGCGCATGACAATATCCAAGGTACTTTACCACAACAATGAAACTATGGGCTTTAGGTGGGGTACACCCTCAACAAATCAGGGCTTACACAGACACATACCAGTCTCACACAGACAGTATTACCATTAGCTCAAGTTAATTCACCAGGAGCCTCAACCCCACATTTTTTTGTTGAGAGTCAGTAGCGCAATCCACTGTGCTTCTCTCGATAAAATGTCCACTAAAATTCTCATTGTAGAACTATCTTCCATCGTCATACCAGCAACATTTTATGTTTTACAAAGCTGGAGCCTAATCTTTATGGAGGGTTCCAACTGTTAACCATAGAATTGAACAGTTGGTAGCATATAAACAATGTGATTCATTTAGGCAGTTAAATTGCATCTAAAATCTCTTGTACTGGCATCTTCATATACTATCATACTTACATTAATAGGCCACTTAATTAGGTAGACATTGTATCTCATAAAATAACACATTGTGTGGTCTTCTGCTACTGTAACATCATCAACATCATTGTCATCTTTAGATAGAGTTTTCTGCAGAATTTCATGTAGACTTTGACTTGTTATCTGGGCTAAAGTTGAATTTCTACACTATCTCTAACCAATCTCTTACCTTTTACACCAACAAAGCATTTTCTTCCACGTAACTTTTGCTCACTGGATATTCTATATGCCAAACCATTCTCTCAAAATTCCAGTATAATCAATTTGTGAAATATTTAAACAGTCCACTCAGCACAAATAAAAAACAAAAAGTAAATCGCCTTTCTTGTCCATTCTGATGCTTGACTTGAACTTCATTATGTATGTTTTCAATATGTACATTACTAAATCCATTGGCATGATGCAATGTGATATGCTGATTGGCTATTTGAGTCTATCTAATAAAGTGACCAGTCAGTGTATCTGTTTTAGGTGTTTTGACTGTGGGAAAAACACATTGCATCTTTATCTTATATTATTATAATATAATATTTTTAGAAACTATTATAAAAAGTAAAATATGTGGTCAGACATGCAGCGGCCCACCAACCTGTGAAGACAACCCAACTGGTCATATCAGCGGCTGACAACTGTGACAGGCCCACTCGAGCTGTGTTTGATAAGATAATCCATTTACTGAGCAGCCGCGGTGAAGGAGAGAGAGCTAACTTTTATCTTTTAGTTTTGCTTCAGTTTGCAGATGTCATATTCAAGACTTAGTTTATAAGAAAAAGTAAGTGCAGAGTTTTAACTTGAACCAGACAAGTACAAGACACTGTCAAAACAAAATCAGTGAATTCAAGATTTAGCCTGGGTAACGATTTGATTGTCCAGCATTGAGTTAAGATATTTAAAAGGTAATTGGGTCATAATCAGTAATGGTTATTTCATTTTTCATGCTGACCAAAGCCTGTCCCAGCCAATTTGGATCTTAGACAAATCACACTATAGTAGTCAATTAGTTGCCGTACACAAACATTGATGTGTCATATGAACAGTCAACTAAAATAAGACAATAGTTCATTAACTAGGATGTCATTCATGGTTTTGTTTGGTGGGTAGAAACTGAGTAGTAATATTGAGCAGAAGCACTAACTACTCCACCGTGCATTAAGATAGTGATTTCTTTGCCTTTTAGTTTACAATATTACTATGTTATTACCAATAGTCATGTAGCGTTGGGGCAAAGGAACTTATGGTATGTACATTTATGGCAGAAATCAACTGTACATAGATGATGAATATACAGTACCATCCCAGAATACAGAGGAATAAAGGTCTGTTTGCACTTCCCACAATGGAATTTCTCTTCTGTACACCTGCCCTGAAAATGTGTCATGTTTGACAGCCCCTAGCATCAAACATTTAAGTTACGTTGCCATCATGAGGACAGCACCAAGTAGAGCAAACGTAAAAACAACTCATATAACGCTGCTCCGTTTTCTTTCTTCCCCATTATTTGTTACACTGGATCTAGTGTCAAAGCTAACTTGCTAATTCCCTTATCTAGCGCATATTCAATTTGTTTTAAATGGTACACGGCCCAGTATTGCACCCATGTTGCACTATGTTGCATGAATAAATTTGTCAAATCCCAAATCTTTACGCTACATGTTGTTTGTAATCTTTTTATCCAGCTTGTAAGATCAGTTCTTTTAATGATGGTTTTGTCTAACAAGATCAATTTTGAAACATCTTGGTCAAACTTTTTCACATAAACTCGGTGAAGACACATACTTTTTCATGTGTTTCTGAGACTGTGTGTGTCTTATATAACAAGCTCCACAGAGCCACTTCTTGTTTTGATGTTTTATTCTGTTGTTTTGTGTCTATTTTTTGAATCTGGTGCATTTGGCACACTTTATTTTCATTTATTTATTCTTGTGCTCGCAGCATATACACCGTGGGCACCGTCTACACAGAGCTACTTTATCTGACGCTAATTAATTGTACTGATGTTTTGGAGACCCATGACTAAAGCTCCTGTACAGTCTCAAAGGAAATTCAAGTCAACAAATGGAAATGCAGCCTGCAGCTTGATCTCATAGGATTTTAAGATGTTTGGGGTGATAACAATCTACATGTATGTTAAGCAGATGCTAAACAAAACATGGCATTGTTTAAATTTGGTAACTAATTAATCAAAAATGGTTTAGAATTACTCACAAAATAGACCAATATGTGCAGTGCCTGGCTTTTCACCCTAAAATATCGGAAGATTTTTGACTTTTTGAAGCTTTATTGTTTTCTAATGCTGTTCACTGCCTAAAACCATAAATGAGCTGGATGAATTGTCAATATAAATTGTTTTTCTTGTGTATTTGAGAAAAAGATTTTTTGCATGACTTTTTGCATAATTGTTTAAGGCTTTTCTTGCATATTGCTCACAGTAACTACATTAGGCTCAAGTCAAAAGTTTAATTAATAAATGAATAGAAAAATGTTTAAGCTTTGAGTTTCCGAGTAACCTATCCCGGTGAAATCAGAACACAAACAAATCAATAAAAATAAGATTAAGAAATAATTTAAAAATAACAATAAAGAAAAGAAAAACACATTTAGTTTTTAACATGGACATTTGAGAGTAGAGGCCAGACTAACAAAGATATTTTTAACTAAAAAAATCACATATGCACAATGAACATATGGTCATTAATATACGGCGGGCTCGCAAATGTTAAAATGCAAATACAGATCTCCACTTGACTACTAAACACGTTAATTGACAAGCCACAAGTGTCCCAAACATGTAACCTCTAATTCCAGTTCCTTTTTCTCTACTTAATCCACTCACTCAAAATACATAATTTGAGATGACATATTTGGTTACAATGCTACAATTATATTCAAATATCCTCCATAATTGTCAACCTATATTTATGCATCTATCACACTGGTATGGATTGCATTAGAGGCATGTTCGCCAACTCTAATTAGCAAATGTAACATACAAACAGGAATGGTAATGGGAACAGTGAGGCCATGTAAACATCTATAATTGGCCATTACTTCTTACATTTCGTCCAATGATCCTATTATTATGTGCATGTGAATACAGAAAAACAGGCTTTGTCAGGATTTACTTCCCTTCATGTCTTGTGTAGAGGAAGCTGTTTGTAGTAATTAGATTGTTTAAATTGGGCTGAATGAAGAACAGACACCAGTGATGACTACAACAGCAGATAATTTAGTGCATTTGCCAAAAACAACATGAAAATATGAGGAATGTTTGTACTTCAGCAAAACATTGATGCAAGAAAAGAGAGGGCATTGTTTCAAATTACATAGTGTTTAGTTAAGCAAGTGTCTACGCATTTTCAAGTGGTACTAATCTGCTGTTTAAGTCCTGGGTTTATGTGGTTTAGTCTGTTACCTCACTCATAGCCAATCATTTCTCATCATTTTTGCAGATGGACCAATCAGGAGCCGTTTACAAGCTGCAGTGGTGTGTGTATTGTTGGTCTTGTCATATACAAACTTTCCAAACATGACTTCCTTGTTAACAACAAGCTGTGTCCTGTATGTGAGGCTTTGTAGTGTTATGTCTGGTGTTTCTGATCTGTTTACTATACATTGTTAAACTCCTCCCCCTGAAATTGAATGCAATCAACCACATTAACATCTTTGTATAGAAAAGAAAAAGAGTTAGTCGCCACTGCCAGAATACACATGTATACCTGCTGAAAAACAGATTATTTCCTCAAATTTTTATATTTACAAAGCATTGTCAAAGTAGCCTGGCAAGCCAGACTAACTTTTGCCTTCTCTTCTAGATGGTGAAGCCTGGAACCGCACCCATAGACGGCTGTTTCAGAGGCGGGACTACCAGGCCCAAAATTAACCAATCAAAGAAACAGGGGAGAGATTTGTCAGTTGCAACATATCTACGTCTTTAAAACAGAGGAGAGCACATTACAATAGCAAACAATCGCTCTGTTGCGGCCGCCATCTTGTTTGTTTTGACCAGGCGCATCACATAAGGCCGCCCATGGCTGTGATTGGTACGGTATGAGGAATTAGGCGTTCCAGACTAACTTATAAGAACCGTTAGAAATTAGTCTGAAATTGTATTGAAATTATAAATTGCCCAGGTCTAAACCTCTATCTTCTAGTTGAGGGGTGAATCTCTGAAGCTCTGAAAACTGCATCCCAAAGAATTTCTCTGTCACTTCCCAGCCACACAGCTACTCATTTTCCACACGTATAATCTTTTGTGACGTATAAAATTCACACGTACTTTAGCAACGCACAGATTTTGGAGGTGCCAGGGATAACAAAACCGACATCAATGGCTATGGGCTTGTGGTGAAGTGTAAGAGATAAAAGCATTAACATGAGGCAGTCTGTACTCATCACTTCAACTTCTGACAACTGGAGGCACATATAGATGTACAGTGTTTCCAGATTTGTGTGTATGGAGAAAATGTATAATGCATAAATAAATCAAATATACAAAACTGTGGTATGTTTTGGACACAAGATGATGATGGCTGGAAGTGTGGCCATTGTGACCAGAACTATTTTAATTTGCTCAAATTCAGTGCATAAAATGTGTCTTCACTTGATAACTCTTTTAAAATATTTTGGAGGATATAAAAAGTAAATGAAAGAAGAATGAAGAAGAAAAACTTTAAATTTCTTTCACAACCAGAATTGGGCCTCTGAGCTCAGTTTGTTGGAAGAAACTGCATAATATTCATACTGGCTTATTTCTTATTTCTTACCTGTGTTGAGTTGGAAATCTGGAGAAAGATGACAGATTTGAGTTGAAACCCTTGGGTCAACCCAGCACCACTGAATAAAGAGACGGCTATTACGATTTCTCATTGCACTGTGAAATGGCAACACGTCCCTGTGGCAAACGGAAGCGAATATGCCAAACATTCACTTTGAAGTTGACACGAAAAAGAAGTCGTCATGACACCTTCAAACAGACTGTTTATTCCCCGAAGGAAAGGACCCGCGCAACCATCTGACATCCGGCAATATGGCTTCATCAAGGACTGCCACTACATGTACAGTATAACTAAATGACCACGGTCAGGGGAGAGGTGGTTTTTGAGGCTTACATATTTGGAAATATTATAATTTATAAAATATATAATATATGGTTTGTACATAATGCCAAGTCATATGAAACTAAATAAAACTAACTTGACAAAGCTCCTCAGATCTGAGTGATATCCTTGATATTGGGACTGTAAATTTTAACATTTACCATGAGAGGTGGACTTGTCTTGGATTTGCTTACTTATTGTTGCACTTGATTTTAAAGGGACAACTTCAATGCTACTTTTTGCATTTATGATTTTCTTTTTATGTTCAGTCAATTTCTTTTTAATGTTTAATGTTTCTGAGTAGATCATTTTTAGTGAGTATGAATAAAAGCAAAAACCTCAAAAAATGTAATTGCATGGAAACCAAACACGTGCATTTTCTGGAAACAACTAGATTATTGTGAATAAAACCATGCTGCTTGTGTCCTTTGAGGAATTTTAGGATTAGAAGTGTGTATTACGAATGCATGAACGAGTAACACACAGTAGTAATGGTGCTTTTTAGGCAAATGTTTTTTTAACACTCCTGAACAATATTTGTATATGTACATTTTTCACTGCAACGTGAGGCATTTGGAAACACAGTTCAAACATAAAGTAGGAGGAGGTCTGAGGAGAGGAAAGCCATATCAGAATCAGCAGAGGATGGTTTTGTGGTTTTAGTCTTTGCACATGGGCAGTAATGCAAATGCAGAAATTGCAATTCTTAGAGGCTGGTTTGAAAAAGCCCAAAACAATGTGACTGTGTACAACCAGACACAGCTGCACAAACTGCCAAATCCTTTTAGCTCTGGGCTCAACAGCAGCTGAATGGTTCACATTCCCCTCTCCATCCCATAGTGATGATGAGGAGGATGAAGAAGAATTGTTAGAGTGAGAGAAAGGAAAAGCAAGAATATACAGTACACACCCACTGGCCACTTTATTAGGTTAGACCCAGTGGTGTCTCTTGCTACTGTAGTCCACATGCGTCAAGTTTTGTCATCTTGTCTTTTGTTTGTGTATTTGATTATCTAAAACCAAACTCAAAGCATTTTCATTCACAGAACTGTAGCTCACTTCTGGTTCCGGAAGTAAAAATCCCATTCATTTTTCCCATAGACTTTTTGAAACATCCATATTATAAGAGTTTAAAAGGTTGTTGGAGGATAATCAGCTACGGGGTAACTTGTGATCATAGTACGAATATTTTCAATCTAAAAACGTAGCTGAAACTTGTAAACAGAAAAAGCTTTTAAAATATTTTGCAGAGTTTTCTTATTAAAATTATTTCTTTTAGCTGAAAATATTCACACTATGAACACAAGTTACTCCATAACTGATTAGTCTCCAACAATCTTTTAAACTCTTATAATATGGATTTTTCCAAAAGTCTATAGGAAAAATGAATGGGATTTTTACTTCCAGAACCAGAGGTGGGCTGGCACTAATGTGCTCCATTGGCTTGGTGCAATGATGTGATTGGTTAATTAGATATTTGTGCAGGTAACTATAGGTCTACCTAATAAAGTGGCTAGTGCGTGCGTAGTGATGCAACCTCATGTGTGTGGTGTGTGTGTGTGTGTTATGTAAAACGCAGGTGGTGCTTGTTGTCCTGGATAATCTCCAAAGGGACCAGCAAAGCAAGTCGCTCCTCTGTTCCCTCCTCTGTTCACTATTTTAATTTCACCAAGCATTCAGAAACACACTTTAAATGTCCAAATATGCAGAGACGAAGTCAAGTTTAAACTAGAACTGGACCAGCCCCAAAAGAGATCTAAACCGAGACAATGCAATGTCCAAACCAGGTATGAACCAGAACTACATAATGCATAAACCAGATCCTAAGGTAATGCAGATGTAAGCCAAAATCTAATCAATTGTTCATTGTGTCATTCCTGAGCTTCCCTGAAAATGTAATTCATATTTGTTCAGCATTTTTTGCATACAGTTGCTCACAGACAAACAAATGGACAAACACTACTGAAAACATTACATCCTTGGTGGAGGTAAGTAGGCCTAAGATATGTCCAAACCA
>JAVQKG010301886.1:0-12169 GCA_036025885.1 Hypseleotris bucephala
ACCTGTTATTAACATCTATTCCTTTTTTGGATCAATTAAATGTAGGCCTACTTGTATTATGGTCATTGCTTAGTGCAAATTAAATTAGCTAGATAGATTTTAAGATAATACTGAAAAGTGTATTGGTGGTATAGACAGTAGTTGCTCATTGGCTGTGGCTAACATCCAGATCCAGACAGGTAAACACAGGTTCCCATGATTCAGTGCGCTCTAATACGCGCTGGCTACTTAATCAGCTAGCTGTTGCGTAAAACACGTTTTACGCTAAATTTGGAGGCACGTTTCAAATTTTCTACATGTACTATGTAAATGTCTTATCTATAGCACACCGTACATTTAGGACAGTTGGAAACTGACAAGACTTACTGTGGCACTAGGCGATTAGTTTGGTCATCTTGGGGTAACCCTAGGCCGCTGGGAAGGAGCAGTGAAAGTTGTGTTAAATCATTCAAATAATAGTTTCAACTTCTCGCTGGCCTGCTGCAGTCGTGTGGTGGACAGTAGCCCTGACTACATCCTCTTTGAAGGGCTGAGTTCACTCTGAAAACAATCCTCTGGTCCAAATCACAGCTTGAGCCATGAGGGATTTGGACAGATTTACCGCTGTCATCCAATCACAGTCGTAATGCCAGCCGCTTGCCATCCACCGCTTTATTTTGGTATTTGTATTAGTCGTTTTTTCTTTGTAATATTAGTGTCCTTCTATGAATTTTAGTAATTTGATTAAAAGCACAATTGTCCAACTAAAGATTGCCATTTTGTAGACTACTTAAAATTTGGTATGGCCTGCAGATTTAGGCTACATGTGCTGCTGAAAATTCATACTTTTAAAATACATTTAAAAAATCCTTTATCTAAAATGATTGTCTAAATTGTTTGATAACAACAGTATATAGGCTATTATAGTAGGCTATATCAGCCTGTATTTACTTCCTACATCAGTCACATGTATAGAGGCCTATGTTCTGACTGCAGATGACCCGGATTATAGAGAAATGATGTAGCATGTGAAAGCTACACATCAGATTTAAACACACTCTTATCATCACACAGATGGCCTCATGTGGGAGGGTGCTGTAACCCAGATCTGTGGCTTAAACCTTTATGCGTAGTAGTCAATCATCATAAAACTATTACTCAAGTCAATACATAGGATTTGATTGCATTTAACAAAAGTATGTTAATCTGTCTTTATTGTTTTGGCAGTTTTGGTCAATGTCAATGTGTCAATATTTGAACTAAAACCATTCCTTTGCTACATATGGTTTCCAGGGGGCATGTATCCTCAGGAGACAGATTAAGCTTGTAGCACATTTAAATAGATTAAGAAGCTTAAGTAAAAACATCATTTTCTCCCAGAATGTAGCCATTTTCATGCTTCTAGTTATCAAAGTGTTATGGCATCACAAAATACTTAACAAAGATATAGCTATCGGTATATAATTATCGGTATATAATTTGAAAACATATTATTTTTTTATTGTATTTGAAGCCCAGCATTATTAACTTGTTTTAAAGCAAGGTGTGGCAGTCCATCCACATTAAGTCACAGCAGTTTATTTTTGAAGCTGAGGGGAAAACAGAAGAAATTAAAATGCAATAAATTTTAATTAAGTTAAACAAAAAAATATATGTATAGTACTTGCATATATTTTGCTGCACATAAAGTGATTGTTAATGAAGATATTCCCCATCATGTTGTCCTTTTGGCTGCTTAGAGGAGGCTCACCATTTCACTGTAAGTGGCCCTCGCTGTTTTAGTCACTGTGCCATAATCTCTTGCCAGTTCATAAGTATTAACCCCAATACTGTACTTACCTCCCCATTATCGCCATCATTGACCTGCTCTGTTTCCACCAAATATGGCCAACTGCTAGCTTATACCCACTTACAGCATTGCCAGCGAAATCCTAACAGCCCTAACCATCCATTACGCCCAGTCTCTCCGATAGTTGTCCTCGTATTATGGCTTTCTAGTGTTGCTGGATATTGATGACGGCCAATGTGCTTCCTGTTATTACGCACTGATAGTGTTGATGCCTCAAACACTGTGTCATGGACCTTTGTATTTATGGCTGGAAATTTGCTTGTATATGTACTAAATACTAATGTTTACTACATTTCTGCTTTGCATGAACTATACATTTGAGGACAGCAGATTTGTCTGAATTGCCTAGACCTCAATTTTATAGGTTCTCCAGTAAAGGGGTGTTGGTTAATTAAAATTGTGATATTGATATTAATAAAATTGTTATATTTTAACCATATTGCCTACTCCAATATAACTTACATATAGATAGACTTTTTGGTTGTTTCTAGTTGTATTTAGGTACAATTGTTTACTTATATTCTTACCTTTTAGCAGACAATGGACCCCAGGAGATATAAGCAGAGTGGAGTGACTTAAGGACCGGTGAATTGAACCACCAGGTAATATACAGTATTGTTGTTCTATATGTATGGCTTTAAAATCTGTTACATAATTTATTTAAAAATGCAATATGCAAGTAATTGATAATTTGCCTTTGACATTGTTGCCAAATTATAATCCTCTCAATAAGTCTTATGCATCTTTTGTTGTTTTAGGACGAATTAATCAGAAACAACAACAGACCAACGTATTATTTCCAAGTTTCCTATTCTGTGGTAAGTTACGTTAGCAGCCATGTAAGATTATTAGACCTTTGTTAAATCTATATGTTTGTAGCTCTCTTCACTAAATATACCTTAAATATTCCTGAAATACTGTACACAATTATTACTTTTTATTTTATTAGTTACTTTATTAGCCATTAGTACAAGCCACAAAGTCAACTATGGCTGTTTTTACCAAATGAATCCACTAGTCTTTAAAAATTGAGATTTGAATGAATCTCTTTGTGCCATAATACAATGCAGTATAACAATACAATACAATGGTGTCTTTTATGTTTTAACCAATAAAATCAACATGAAGCATTAACCAACTCCTTTAGTTTAATCTAGTTTTACAATGAGACCATACAAACCCCACATACTTAAACTTTCCCATAGCAGAGCGCAGCACATCACACGGCCGCGACAGTGGGAAAAACTTAAGGCCGTATCAAAAGCTCCCCAGTTCCTGAGCCTTTTTGAGGGCGTGACTCCTCGAATGGCTTCGCTTGTTTGTCTCATGGTTTAAGTGCCGCACATAGCCATGGAAAGATCATTAAATCACTGTTTTACCACTCGGCTTAATCCCCCGCCACAAAAGAGAAGATACTAAAAAAGGAGAAAATGGCGAGAACAAAAATGAGTGGGCGAGATTAAGTAGAAAGTTGATGGATGCAAAGTGACGGCTGAGTTTCCCAGCTTTTCTAAGGGGAGTTAAACTTCATTATGGCTCCTGTAGGGTTGTCCATATAAATCTAATTTAAAATAATAATCAATACTAAAAGTTATATAATAGTGTGACTGAAAGAGTATTAAAACTAACAATCTTCTTTACCTCCTACTTTACTACTACTTCACATCATATTTCTGAATTAGTTTAAAAATGTTAAACCTGACCTAACTTTTAAATTGTATTCTGATTTTTTTTTTGTCTTTTGATATTGTCTTTGCTCTGTTTTAAAAAGTATGTTGTATATACTAGCGTCAACCCCCTTCTTAAATGAGAATTCCTGTACACCATGGTATCAAAAATTGCATTGAGACTTTCTTTCTTGAGTTTTGAAACTCTATCATTGTGTCAACACCAGTCTCTTGATAAGTGGCCATGTGGTGCTCGAAATGTGTCTGATGCTGTGGCCATCTGCCGGCTTACCCAGCATGATATGTTTTTATAGAGAGCATCCTATTCATATCCTGCCCGCAAAGGTTTACATTAAGGTTGAACTCGGGTGCACTTACAAAGGCAGACGAAGTAAGCTCTATCATTCTTACAGCACCCCCAGTGTCCCATTCTCCCTCCCCATCTTCTCAGTGATAGCACACAGACTTAAGACCAACTTCTTTAACCAGTGGATCTCACGCAATGCCAGTGTGCGATTGTTTTTAAAGACAAACACTGACAATGAAATGGTGCCCAGCATGAAAAACACTACTACGTGCCAAGTGCTAATTGTTTCTCCTAATAGGCATCAACTTTCTCCGAGTTACCATACAGGTGAACTCCTTCCTGGGAAAATTTGTTTTCTTTCCCAGCCTTGGAAGCGAGATGGCGTCCCCCTTTTTTCCTTAGCCTAACGGGATTAGTCGTGCCAGTGCTACCCCGGCTGTCACGGTACTGTCTACTTCCCATCTCTCCTCTGGGCCTCTATAATGTGATTAACCCGTTCCCTGTGGTCCAAATGGTTCTGGATAGTGCACGGAGGGGGGAGAGAAGGGCCTTAAAGGGGGCACCTTGTTGGCATGTTATTTCCTTGAGTCTAACTTTACTTTTGCTGATACCTTTGTAAAGCAGGAAGGACCTAGGTCGAAGGTCTAGTGGTCTAGGTGGATGAGAACACGTTTAGTTAAGACAGAGTTTGCTTTTTTAAATTAAGTGTTTCACATAACAACTATTGCCTTTTGAGTTTTGTTTGACTTTTTCCATAATCAGTTTTCACCTTGCGTGAATTATTGCAAATTTGTGTTAAGTATTACTTATTCATTAAATTAATGATAATTACATCTTTATTACTGCTAAATAGAGGTGAGCTATTCTAAAGGCAACTGAATTCTTTGTTTTATAGCTATAAAAATGGCAATGTCACAAAAACACATGATATTTGAGAAGCATAAAGCAGCCCTGACCTGCTTTGTAACTAACTGTCTGCCATTCAAATATATACAAACACAGACATACTCACCTAATTTGTCCTAGGCTGATTTCTATTATGTCTATTCCTTTAGTGCACTGAATATTTACCACTAGCTTAAGTGGGGACATTAATAGTAATTGCCTACACCCATCATGTTGTCAAATGTCAGTGTAGTGGGGCTTTGGCTGTTTAACACATGGTCACGCTCATTTTGGACTCATCTGTCTTTGGGGCATCTGCTGCACGCCGAGGACCACATGCCCTTTGCCACAGCTCAGAGGGTGTAGCCACAGGCCCACAGAGAAACCTTACTGTGGCGTACTAAATGTGTATTACTCAGCAGCACTTGCCATTTTTTATTCTCTTGTGTTACTGCTAAACTTGGTCACAAATCACTCTGTTGCATTCATTGCATCAAGTTATTGTTGTTTTTATATTGTTTTTCTGACTGCCACAATCAACAGTTGTAAGCTTCTCTAAATAGTATGGTCTTCAGGTTAGCTTTAGTGTTGATGCTCTGTTAATTGCATTTTAACCATGAAGCTATTACCTCATTTCTTAGTCAAGTATAATATAACGTACTCATAGCATTAGTAAGTACATGGCAACTAAACAAATACCTTTATGTTGGCCCTTAAACTCAAGTTATCATTCAACATTTAGAATTACGCCTTGTTGAAATTCTTTTTGGCACAATAGCTCAGTAAGGCAAAAACTCTATAACTTTATAAAACAAGAACTAGCAAAAAATAAAATTAGGTGTACAATTGTTATAAGCAAACATGGTGAAATAAAACTGTATAAACAAGTGATGCTAAATGTATACATATTTAGAGACTTACAAGAAATTGAAGAAAAGGAAAGTGCTCATGCTGTTTTTCATACAACCCTTAAATAGTTTCACATCTCTTTACTTTTTGATAAATATGCTTTGCTCTGCGCCGTGTGAAAGACAAGACAAAAATGACAGGCGGCCCCATCTCCCCTCATGCTGTGATCCGCGTCTGTTCACGTGAGCCCACAGCCTGGGTCGGGCGACACCGTGGAGAATTAGGAGTCTTAATTAAGATTTTGTAACCACTTTGCATGTGCTGTCCTTATGTGGGAGACAACAGGCTTGATCTGGGCGGGGCGAGGCGCATCTTTAAACAACCGCCCCCCACTCAAACAAACTCAAGTTAACACAAGAGCATTCATTCATACATAAATTTGTGTCATGTCAGTTGACCTTTTAAGTTATTGGGCGATATATTGATTATAGTTAAGAATTCTTTGAGTTTTAGATGTATTTTAGTGTACATGCATTCATAAACAAGCAGAGAGAAAACAATTCGACATTGTAATGTAAAGACAAAACGATGGATGCGGGGGTGTGAGGAGATTTGGTAAGTTTCCAATCCTGATATCCAGCTCCGCACCATGAAATGTAAGGTGACACTTATTGTATTAGTATGGCCTAATGAGTGTCTAAAAGCCTGTGTGATTGTGTGCGCCCAGGAATCTCATCGTGTGTTGAGTGGTAGGAAGAAAGGGGAGCATATCTTTGAGAGTAGACGAGGCCAAAAAGTGCAACCGCAGAGAGAAAAGACTGCTCTAAAGCCAGTGTGGTTCTCAGGAGGCATGTGAGGACATTCAGTTAATACAAGCCTAACAGAGATGTAAAAAGATTAGGAATAGTGTTGTACTGAGTGAGAAATATTACATAATTTTAAACGGAGCAATCAGTCAACAGCTACATCAAAATTTAGATTAAATCACAACCAATTTCTTACATACTTTTTGCCATAAATACTCTCATTTGAGTCTTTTCTAAGTCACATTATCATTCAGGTTAGAGTCCTTACACCAAGCAGGTTGTGGAATTGAGTCTGAATGAACTTGCTAATTGGGCCTCATAATAAAATGCGACATTGTTTAGATGCAAATATTGTAACACTAATTGTAAACTTAAATTCTAAAATAAATTCAAGAATAGTCATACTTGCGACAAGTAGAAATTCCCAGTTTTCACCACTAGGGGGATATCTAATCTAACCAAATAAGTTTACAATCACTAAAGATCGTTTCAAACATTCATTATAATAGCACCTAAATATTTCAGTAAAATTATGATGCCTGCTGTGTGTTAGCAATGTTAACCAAACACACTGGATGCCGTTGTGGTACAATGTCACAAAATACATTAAGTTTATTAGAGGAGCCTTTAAGGCCTGAGCTATAAGACAAAATATCTGTCTTATGTCTTAATAAGTGCATAAACCAGAAACGCTATAAAATGCAGCTTTTTATAATTTAAAAGCTGAAATACGGGTAAAATGTAAATAAGAGGCGGTCGTCATTGAAACTACTACTATTCTTGTCATTGTTCACAGTTTATCAATGGTCTAATTTGTTGCAGATCACAAAAGTGCCATTTTACAAATACAGCCCATTTCTGAAGTCTTTCAAACTGGTGCTGCTTTGAAAAATAATGTTTTTAAATGAGTGGCTGTCAACGCCTGGCACACGGCCCACTGGAGACGAAATACCATCAAGACTTTGCGGCCCGACGCATGGTCCTCAGGTCAGAACCAGTGCGCTCATCTGAACATAACTCAGGTTGACACAATTTGACCCTCGCCAGCACCCTTCTCTTATCGCCTTTGTCTTCACCCTCTCTCTCGGGAATTGCATTATTAGTAAAATGCTCAACGGACTCTATAAATTTGCTAGTTTCTAAGCTCTCATTTCTCAACATTTGCTTTTCTATTCTTCCCCAGAAGTCCTCATCCTTTCAGTGCTGGCTCTTTGTAGGCATTTAGTGAAGGTTGGGGTGCGGACAGAATAGTTTCTCTGGGCCTTCAAAGAGTCTTTAGAGGCTTGAATAAAGTGGCCATTGTCCTCAGATTAAGTTGTTTATCCAAATATTTAAACACTGTACACTTATTTATAATAGAAATATTCACTGTAAAAACTGTTGTAGCCATAGTATGACCCTCTCAAACTCTATAAACTCATCATTAGCTTGGCCCAATGGTAAACTGCTTTTCTTTGGTCCATAGAAGTGATGATAAAAAGATTTTACAGTCAGATGCACCACAAAAGGTAAATATGTTTAAAGCGTCGGTGTCAAAGAGAGGCTAATCTGTGCTTTCTTCAGTGGTTTTAACCTTCGCTCTGGGATGTGATGTTTCAGTCAAGCGCCGTCACCTGCCTGTCTGCAAACTTCTCCAGCCTGAATTTGGGAAAATTAACCATAGTTCAGTGGCTGGTCTAGCGTACAGAGAAAAAGATGTATTTAGTCACAAATTAACACTTATTTCCATGTGACACAAAAAGTAATGAAAATTTAAATGCATGCTTGTACTTATAATTTTAGCGCAACAGAAATTATTTTAATTTAATTTATTTATTGGCTTATCTTGTGGCCTCAGACTATGGACTGTTTTAGCATCACAAGCCTTTCCGTCTCTATTTTTTACTTTGTGTGCATTAAAATACTCTTTTTAATCTAGCTTTAAAACAACCATCAATGCTAATTCTGTTCCTGTTGCCATCTTACATTTTACATCAATATTAATGCACTGGAATTTTGCCTCTAGGAAAATGATTCAAAAAGCACAGTCCAAAAAATCTTAATGTCCATACCAGTCACAAATAGTTGGTGATATTTGACTTTCAGAGAAAATATATGGAAAATGGAATAATTTCACGTTGCCACAGTATATCATGAAAACAGAGTATTTAAGTAGAATCAGATCAGGCCATAGTAATTTATAGGTTTTAGTGCATTTTTGTAGCATTCTGTAATTTCACCCTTAAGACACATAATATCTGTATGTGACTAGGAGCTTTAAGTGATTAAACCATAACCCTTTCCTAGCAACATTATTCTATAAATTTAGCAGGATGTTGTGAAGGTATATAAGATGACCTGGATGACTGAAAACCACCATAGACCGTATATTAGCAGCATACCATTGGCCTGACTTTTATTGCATGTTCTTGTGTTGAAACTGCACATCAACCCCATTTAAATTCTTTTAGTGAGAATCCAGACAAAAACACACACTATTTTAAGTAGCAGGTGGATGATTGTGCATGGTTGACTGATTGTAAATAAAAAGATGGCCTAAAGAGTATTATTCAAGTTGAGAAAGGCCATTTCCTAATTAGGGTTTTTGGACTTCTTGTGTAGCAGCGTCCCACCAAAGCCACAAACCAATATCTTTTCACCAGAATCAGTTGCTTCTTGTTTGGGCCGTGTGTATTTTCTGGTCTTGAATAGGTGTGGACTCTGTGGGGTCTAGGCTAAACCATGCTGTAAACATCAACAGGACAAACCGGATAAGGACTGAGGCTATGGGCCTGCTCCTATTCACTGATTTAACTGTTGGAACTAAAGGCTGAATGGTGCAGACAAAGATACAAATAAACGACATGTTTTTAGAACAAGCTAAATGAGAAACTAATTGACAGGGTTAAGACATTTAGTGTGTTAAAAACTTGAATCTGCTGCCAAGATAGATGAAGATACATTGTTGTTGGAAGAAGCTTTTCTTTACAGTTTGGAGGTTTAATAATTTTTATTTGTGTGCCATAATAAAGCAATTTTATGTGATTGTATGTTTTTACTAAAAGATACACAATATGGCATATCTTTGTGGCAGGGATCTCTCAACTGTTCTCACAGCAATTTAATTGTATCCCTGACTGACATGAGTAAAGTAATTTTTAAAATTTGTGAATTTAATTAGGCCACATACTTCAAATTATATGCAATTTTATCAAATTGAAACATTACTTTGCTTTCCCTTAAGCAGAACATTGAATTTTATATTCAGCCACCCTATTACACATTTTCATGTCCTGAGTCACTACTGGGACACCATCGTGGCATGTCGTAGATGAGGTTGTAAGAGCCACTGCTGGAGGCAGTAGCCGTATAGAGTGGATAAGATGGTCATGCAGTCAACAGGATTTAAACAGCCTCACCAGCTTAGTGTTGTAAAGACTCAGATTAACACAAGATAAAGGTGTGCATTAGTCTCAAGACGAGCATTAATGTAAGAGATAGATATGAAATATTTCTATTTTCACAGGATTACTATATTGGACTAACTAACCAATATATCCATATACAACAGATATTAAGTGCAATTGATGATATAGTCAATGAGGTATATGAGAAATGCAGTTGCACAATGTCGCCAGAGGGTGTCACTGTATAAATATTTATGTTGAAACAAATCACAAATCTACAATTCAGCGTTTGTGAAACTAAGAGAAAACGGCATTCATCATTAAAAAACATACAAAATGAACAAATTAAAAACTTACAAATCAAATGTTTTCAGACCATTTGAAAAGATGATATTTTGACATTGGAGTTATTTCTTATTCATTAAACACATGTTTGTCTATTGTTTCTTGGTTAGGTTTTAATTTACAAACTAATTCATAGTTGATCTGTTTACCCTTATGGTCTCAGAATATGGACTGTTTTAGCATCACACGACCTTTTGTCTTCATTTCTACTTTGTGTGCATTAAAATCCTCTCTTTAATCAAAGCTTTAACGAAGATAAAAAAACAACTTGGTCTGCCGAGATTGTTTGAGCCGACACACAGTAACCTTTAACTACCTATAGCTGTTTTTAATCCAAATAAAATCAAGGCTAATGCTTCATTACGGAGTATTTTTACATAATGATGCTCATGCTGCCGCTGTTAATTTTTTTATTAACGCAATTACCGGGCTCTTAGTGTCCCGGGTCAGCAGGGTCTAATTACCCCTGGTGGTAAATAGTTGGTAGGTGTTTCTAAAGCAGGTGGCCCCTGGAGGCAAAGAGGCACAGACACAGGGCCATACCGAGGCGGGCAATTACTGGATGAATTTCACTTTAATAAATGTTGAAGCTACATTTAGAAATTCAGATAACAGTGCTTTTCTGCCTAATGGGTGCTGCACTGAGGCCACTTGAGCAAGAAAATGATCTGAAAGAGGGTTTAATTAACACAATCTGCATGAACCAGGGGAGCGCTGACAGCATGCTAAAGTGATAGGAGAGACAGTTATGAATATTAGCCAAAGGAGGGTGGGGGTTGGATGTGGGGGGGTCAGGTGTAATTTTGCTGCCAACTTTTCTTTCCCAGGTGTAAAGTGGAGAGATGACTTTTGTTTTTGCACGTTATAATGCACACTGTCACATCAATGTAATGAGTGTTTGCTGCAGAGAGTTGACTTGACTTAGAGAAGGTTTCACAAAAGCACAAAAAACAGATCTTTGCTAACTTTAAATGTGTAACTTTGGTAGGGCTGCAACAAATGATTATTTTGCTAATTGATTCATCTGCTGCCAAATTTTAAAATTAATTAATTAATTGGTGGATAGCAAAAAGTGTGTACTTATTCATTTATTTATTTATTTACAAATTTGAATCAGGTTAAGCCAAAACTATTCATCTGGAGGACTTTTGGATAGAGCATATTTACAGACAAAAAGGGAGGTTTTATCTTAAATGGAAAAAGTATAAATTTTTTGTACTATTTTTGCCTAATTACTGCTTTGTGTCGTTGTAAACCGTTTTTATCTGTGGCATGTTTTAGGTAACTATTATTCGATTACGAAATTAGTAGATGGTTATTTCAATAACACATTTATAACAATAATGAATAATCTGACTAATTGTTTCAGCCCTAAACTTTTGTAATTTTTTAGTTGTGACAGTCAATTCTCACTTTATTAGGTAGACCTTGTACCTAAAAAGTTGCACTCTCCTCTCCTGCTTTAAACTACCTGCTCAGTGTTCAGAGGTCTTCTGTAAACAATGGTGCAACGAGTGGTTATCTTGATAATAACTCAAACCAGTTTCTGACATCAACCAGACATTCTTCCCTTGATGTGTTTTTGTGGAACTTTCCCACACACCAGTATTTTACATTGTTTTTATGCTGCATGTTCTTGTCTCTTGGTTCATTTTTTGGAGTGATCTGTCATGCTTGTTGGCAGTCGCTCAGATACAGAAAGTTGACCACTAACCAAGAGAATGGTAGGTATTTCATACTGGGTTCATGGGCAAGACACTTCACCAATCATTTATGAATGTAATGCTGTTTTTTATTTATGTAATACTTTTCTTTTGTTTCTTTTCGTCACTTATGAAGGTGTTTGTCTGATTATGAGTTTAGGGTTTTTTGGAGAAGCTGTATTCAGGGCAAGGCAGCTGAGAAGAAATTGTGATGATAATGAATTACTAAATATTGTAGGTCGTTCTTTACATTACAGCATAGTAATAATATGGCAATCATTATTTACATTCTGTCAAGTAAAGTTCTACTAAAATGTGGACTCATTGTGTCCCAAGTTTTACTAACAGTGTTAATACTACCTGCATAGAAAAGCTTTTTTAAACCCCGAAATA
>JAVQKG010301899.1:0-14261 GCA_036025885.1 Hypseleotris bucephala
TTAATTTTTAATCGGATGTTAACATTTTCCAAGCAATATCGAGCATGCATCTCTTATAATGAATGAATATGAATTACCTACAATCATGCAACAGTCAAACTTTTGCTCTTATTATACAGGCCTAAAAATTTAAAAAAGATACTGTTGTAGGCTCACTATAGACTGTATGTAGTAAAATGCTAAGTGCACAGTCTTCCTTTTAATAATTCATGCAGTGTGTCAGATGCCTAGGAAACTATACATCATTCTGCCTCACCTTAAAGACCACATGGGTCCGCTGCTTTTAAAAGAGCAAAACAAATACTAAACATAGCCCCTATTTTACGTAGGCCTACATGCATCTTTACCACATATTTATATCGTCTTTTATATGAAGATCTCCTCAGACACTCTCTCTCTCTGTAATATTTTAATCACTTTTTCACAACACTGGATTAAGCTTATGCAACACAAATCCTGGAAAGCTGTTGTCATCAAAGGGAATAAAGTAATGTCACTCAAAAAGAAAGCATTGCAAACGACGCATATGTTTTAAAGCTGCTCTATGCCCTTCTAAAAGTTTCGCCTTTAGCATGGATCAGCCCGTGCATTCAAATACGTATAGAGATATGACTCCTGGCAATGCTGAAATGTTTACATATCCAAGACTACCCGCACGTAGCTATCCGAGAGGCGTGGATTTTAACGTATTGCTACATATAAGTTAATTCGTAGCAACTTTGTGGCGACTGTTAAACGTCAGGTATAACTGGAAAATTGCCAATTGTTGCACAACTGACAGCGTGAAAGGGATTTTTAAACTAATCGCCACTTTTCCAGCGTGCACAAAGGTGTTATAGTCAGAAAAAGCACAATGCAGCGCCACTGAGGCCTCTCGCGTGTCTTACATAAGGGGCCGCCTGGTGTGCTCCTTCGCAGGTGCTAAAGGAGCACTATGTCCCAGCCTGCAGAGCCATGTTATGTATCCAGCAGTAGAGGATGGTCCTGGGTAAATATCTATGGACAGTAAGTGGAAAAACCAACATTGAAGGGCGGCGTGGCGGAGGAGAGGAGGCCCGCGGGAGACCCTCGGCTGTTGTCACCGTAATGTTTTGTCATGTGTTCCTACGTCTTTGTGACCCACTTACCTCGTTGTTCCTCCTCCAAGTGCGAGTAAAAATCCACGGGGCAAGCTGTGCGACTGAAAAGTCACGCGGTTTGGTGCGATATTCCCATGCAAACTGCAGCTCGCACTCTGCGTATAGACAAGCCAGTTAGCTCCTCTTGCTAACCAGCTTAACTTCAAATGTTTGACTTTTATCCACACTTACTTCTCCGGGAGATGTAAACGCAAACTGTAGGTGGGCTCCGTGTCTAAAATCCGCGTGTTTTGCATCTGAAACAGCTCAAAAAGTTGCAGGTTAGCACGTCGGCTAGCAATTTAACGTCAGCTTATGTTGACAAACAAGCCTGTGTCTTTCGGAGCACACACACGACTCGGGGCTAAGCTAACGCAGGCTGCTGCTGCTGTTAGCACGGTTAGCTTCGCAGGCTAAGCAGCTCGCTAAATCCAAACCTCGTTTCAAAAATCCTTGGTGGCCTAGTCCGACGTATATCTCAGCGGCTCAAGAGAGTGTTTAGTAACTCCAGAAATCACTCGAGTTCGTTTTCGCTCTGTCAATGAGGATGCACTCATGGTTTCAAAGCCAAGTTATCGCTTTGGTCTCTGCTCTCCGCCATTTCCAATCTCTCTCTCTCAACACAAACAAACAGCGCTGCTCGTGCACGCAGCCGAGGCGCGCTCACGTGGGGGCACGGGGCTTCGATTTGAGATCAACCAAGAACTCAACCAGGACTCAACCAGGACCCAAGACTTCATTAAAAAAGACCATCAACACGTTTTACTATAGCGGGTGTATACAGTGGATAATGCTATACGTGTACTGTAGGGGGAGTGGCCCAGTGACACATCAAGGGATAAAATTGCGCTGCAATAGAAAATTAAATCAAATAATTCTGCAAGTTAGATTGCCACACACAGGACATAAATCCTTAATCTTAAAATGAACTAAATAAAATTACAACTACTTTTAAGGCAACATAGAGTGTATGAAGTTAGGTCCAAGATATTTCTTGTTGTTTATTAATATGAAATAAGTCTAGACAATTGATCTTAATTTAATACTAGCCCATCATGTATTATTAGTAGTAAATGTTTAGTTATAGGCATATGTTTGTAAATACTAGAGTTCTATCTACATGTAGTACATAAAGGTTAATTGACACATTTTGCAAAAAAAACCTACAAAACATGGGGAAATTAGCTTATGCATTGATTTTATTACAGCATATATAGAGTTTAAGCCTGATGAGCAATAAATGCATAAAAAGCTGCCACTCTACATTGCCTTGAAATGAATCATCACTCATGATACATAATCACGTGACAGCTGATAGTGATATCTATTAATCTAAACCGTTTCTTCCAACACAGTCACTATCTTTTCTTATTTTCCTAATATCCAATGGGATGGAAAGATTTGCACTTCAATAAATAAATAAAATAAGTCTGTGTTTTGGAGACTGGGTTGAACTCTATGACAACACAAGGATTATAAACAGCCCCTCTAGGTTGATCTAACACTCACATAGAGATGGTGTAAGACATATCTTTGCATCAGGCACATTTCACATGCATCTCTATAGATGTGAGTCACCTCTTGAGAGATAATGTAGTTGTACTTGTAAAATGATTATTTTAAAGTACAATAAATTCAGACCTTGGGTAAGTTTCTATATGAATCACAATAAATGAATTTACAGCCCACACTTGACTTTAGTCCCAGGCGTTTTACACGGTAGCTGTTAGACCAGTTGCTCAAGGTCAACAAGACTGTGCATTTTTCTTACGGGAAGGAAATAAAAGATGTGAAACTGGATTTACGAGATTTTTGCATTTAGGCCACATGTCTGAAGCTGATATGTTTACTAGCAACATGAAAATTGGGCAGAAGTATAAACAATGTTATTATCACTTTGAGGGGAGTAAGGGAGTTAAGCAGCTTCTGAGCGTACTTGAAACAAAAAAAAGGGGTGGGGGACATGCTAAATACAATTGTAAACAAAGTCTTCACCAAGTGCATCTGTCAGAACAACAAAAGGGACAATTATAAATTAAGCCCAACATAGTTTGCTTGCCAAATCAAAGTGAATTTGATTTCTCATCCATTGTCCCTTTAATCTTGAGTCCAGGTTTGTTATTTAAATAGTTTAAATTTTTTCAGTAGAGGTTGAACAGTGTCTTTGGGATAGGGCTTCAGAGCTAAACATGTCGGGATGTTCTCCGGCTGCTCGATCCATAGTTTATGGGACACTCCGGCCTGTGTCAGGGTCTCGGAGAGTCCGGACAGGGCCAATTCATCTGGAGCCTGAGAAAACACAAGACAGAGTTTGTAGTTCAGTAATTTGATTTGTGATAGGCAGAGTACAGACAGTCTCAAATTAAAAAGCACTCAGAGCGTAGACCTGGACTCTGTATTGATTTAGTTTGTTGGCCCTATATTAAAAAAGAAAAATCCTGGATCCAGACAATGATCCGGATCACTCACAAAAATGAATAAACTGTTCTTTGTGTCATTCCTGACATTCCCTGAAAACGCCATCCAATCAGTTCAGTAGTTTTTGTGTAAAGTTGCTAACAGACAAACAAACACATACACAAAACATCACCTCCTTGGCAGAGGTAATAAAAGGCAATACATATGTAGGAGCAAGCCAATCAGAGCAGGTGTAATTAAGAGGGTGGGGTCTAAAGGTACACACCTCCATGCCAGACAAAAAGATTAATTTACAGAATCTTTTTGTATTTAGTTTTAGATTGTAGAACGTGTATGTCATAAACCTTTTCTTTATAAATGGGAGTCGACGACAATTTATTCCAGTATCATATATCAAAAACAAACTAGAAATACGAATTCACAAAGGAAAAAATAAATGTAGGTTTTGCTTGAAGTACAACTCAATAATTAAGTCGGTGAATAATGTTTAAATGCCTCTAAAGATCCCAAAAGCAGCGCACGTGTTGGTGTTGGCACTTACCCCCAGCACCACTTTGTGCATTGAGTCCAGCTCCTCCAGGTAGCGCTGCGTGTCCGGGTCGGTGTAATGCAGGTGGATGGCGGCGGTAGCGGCGTGACAGGCCTGAGTAATGACGGCTCCCAGAGGCCACGACAGTTTATGGACCAGGTCAGAGCGGACCACGACATACTGGACCAGCCGCACACGACTGCCCGCTCCAGTAGCCGCCATTTTCACCACGGACAGGACACCCGCCCCCGTGTTTATCTTCCGGTTTAGACATGCTCTGGTTGACATGGTAATGACGCACTGCCACCTGGCGGACATGCGTGAATATGAACCATCTGGCTTGATGCCTTTTAGAACACAAGGAGTTTTAAATATTCAATTGCTGGGTTGCAGGTTACATCAGAACATTATATAGCCAGCCCCATAGATTATAATGGGAGATGACTATTGTTAATCTCCAGAATTTGTGATGTATTTAGGTACTAAAGGACCTTTAAGTTATTAAAAAAAATGATCAGAACATTTGTGGAATATTTTTTGGGAGAATATATATAGCCAAATGACTATAAAAATCCTCTATGGCTGATACAGAATTCTGATTGCGTCTGGCCTAATAATGCTACCTTTTACAAGACAAGGAGTAATTAAATATTTAATTATTTTAAAGATGTCCACAACCACAAACAAGCATTGAAAAAGCAAGTCATATATCCATAACAAATAATGACAATGCAACAAAAAAGTGCTAAAAGGCTAGTTGTAGATCTAGTCTGTGAAATTATATAATAATGTGAATCTGTGAATAGTTCAGTGGACATACAAAATGGTAACATTAAGTACTGTCACATTGAATAGTGAGCTTATATTCTTTGTTGGCCATAAGTGGTATAAAGCTGTATAAATGCACAAAACCTAAAACCAGACAGTAACATGAACATGGATAGAATTGACAACTGATTACTTTTACACATCAAATGATACTTATTTTATATTATTATAAAATGACTTGCACTAAATTATCAAAAGCATACAGACAAAAAGCTGTTTAGATGTGCACCGTATCCACGCTGTAAAAATAAAATGCTTTTCACTCACTGAGGCTTAATCTAAATGTAATGAAAATGCTGCAATGCTTTTAGCACTTTACATAATTAACTTCCATTGAGCTACATCAGTTTAGGCTACCATTCACTGCACTGACCTTAAAGGACCAGACAGGACCAACTTAATGTCACAATAATTCTTTATTAAGCATACACATTATAATATAAATATAAAATATGCTATTTTTGTTTTTAAAATCGGTGAGACATCATTATATCTGTGTTGAGACAGACGAACCATACAAACAGTTTGAATATTCTAACAAAATCTGCTGAGACATCTAATGCAGCTGTTTACAAACTCCTCGCGATGGTGTCGCCCTAAAATCAGTGCAAGCCAGGTCCTAAAGACACGGGATGCAAAGAGAGCACAATAACCTACCATTTTTAATCTTTAGATATATTATAATTCTTACTGGAGTCCAACAATGGTATTTAGCAGCATGAGAATGGACCACGCATTATTCTAAATCCAAGAAGATATAGCAAAATAAACATGTTTTTTAAATTAAACATTGAACATTGACAATCATTGTCACTGTACTACGAGAGGAACTCTTCCACAGTGAACAATGGAAACAATCAGATTTGAGTGATGATGAGGTCTGGGGTCAGGGCCAGTTCTGATTCACATCAGTCGACCTGGGTCCTACCAAGACTCATGGAATATTACTATGTCTCTGCAAAAATTAACCCATAACTATTTTTTTCAGGTGGAAAACAAATAGAACAAACAACATCTTAATACACTGATGTACAACATATACAAACAGACATACACTGAACTAATACTCCTGGCTTGAAACAAAGCATTGCACAAAGCCCGTCCCATTTTGGTTAAACAGTTGATTGTTCAGTAGGCTCACTTGATCTCAGTTCAGAAGGATTCCCACAGAAGGCTGTCCACATCCACCTCATATTGTCATTAAAGTGAATAGGTGTGTGTGTCAGGCTAAAATACTGTATTTGAGCAACAGTGTTTTTTTCTACTGTAAATGGCAAATAATCTGGACCTGACTTTTGTTTTGGCACAATGGCTTGTAATGACTTTAGGCAAAGCATCTCCACTTAACTGACATAGCTTATTTTACCAACACAATATCTACAATTCATTCAATAAAAGTCATTGGAAAAAATGAAAGTTATTAGTTAATCCAATCTGGACTATTGAGATATGTTTGAGCACTAAAAGTTGCAGATTATAATTTATATTTGAGGTAGAAACAGATAATCAACTCTGTCAACATGTGTGTGACATGGCACTAGAAGCCAAATGAGTTACAATAATTAATATATTTTCAACATATTATAAAATCTTTTAAATTGCTAGTTGTAAACAAGTTCATATTAACCACTCAAAATATGACCCTCTCCAAACTTTAAAAGTATTAATAATATCAACAGTGAATGTCAACAAATGCGTCAGTATTTTTAATGTCTTCTTGATACCAAAATGGTCACTGTAACATTGCAGAAACATAGTAACATTTTTCTAAGTCTGAGCTGTACAACCATTACAATTAACCTTATAAAAGTTAAAGACATCAAGTTTTCAGTACATCCTTCTTCTGTCAACTGAATGAAATTAACTGACCCCAGATCCCTTTTATGACAATAAATAACAAATAGTTTCAACATTTTGCTCTTTTTATGTGTTTTTCTTTTTTTTTAATGTTTTTTTGTTCTCGTTTGGTTGACATGCTGAATCCTGGTGTTTTGCAGGTCTGTGGTCAGTCAAAAGGAAAAGTACTGCGCAAACCACTCCTGGCGCTGGGCGTCCGGGGAGTCCAGGCTGGACGGCTCCTTAGTCTCAGGAGGGCTTTAAACAGTCAGGTAAAGACAAGAGCACATACAAGTCAGACATAAGCATTTAACACTGTGACCACTCACAGCGGCAGAGGAGATCCAGTCAGCTGTCACAAACAAAATGTTTGAATCTAAACCTAAAATGCAGAAGTGGACAGTTACTAGATAAATTAAGTTTAATAATCGATTAGTTAATTCTGTACAAAGAAAAAGTGTCTTATTTTATCTCTAAATGTAATTTGCTTGTCCACAAGAGGGCAGCAAAGCCTTGTATACAGACCAGCTACAGTTTATGTCAGGCCAATTTCAAAAAAGGATAAAATTGTTTTGTATTTGCAATGTTATTCATTCAGTAAACTGCATTTTTTAAAACTCTGCAGAGCCTTTGCATTGACTACAATGCAATAATTGACCACTGATTTAAGTAATATACATAATAAGGACAAAATTAAATAAGGCGTCTAAATTTATCATTTGAAGAGAGCAGAGGTTTTACATTCTGAAAAGACTTCTATTTAGTCTCATGTTGTTAGTACTACACATTTTCTTTTAATAGAGCAGTATTACATCTGCCTCCTACAATTGTACATGAATCCTGCAACAAAAATAAGTACTTTGTTTAATGTTTTAAAGTTCTACTTCTTCGATATGCACGTTGTTACCTGTGTCAGGTAAAAAGTCTTTGTCAGCATCATATTTGCTGCAGTTCTGCTGTTGACAGTAATGATAACTGTTGCAGTCTTTCACGGGTCAGCCTCAGCAGCAGCAGAGCATGCAGCAGCCCAATGGAAAATAACCACAACATGCTTCACAACACAGCACAGCCACAGACCCCCAGTTCAGAAACAAGCAGCTTTTATTACACCACACACAGAGGCCAGTCCATGAGCGCAATAGACAATATCTCCTTCACTTTCAGTTCACATTTATACAAGTCCAGTTGAGGTGAGTTGGGAAGCCTGTGCAGCATGCTGAAATGGTATGAGGATGACAGACAAAGAAACAAATGCAACAAATATAACAATACAGAGTAAACAAAAAGGAGGCAGCATGCACCAAACATAAATATTAACATTGATGAAGAAATCTTTGCATTCCAAGGCCATTCTCTGAAGTCATATTATGAGTCCATTACAGTCGTGTTAAAATGTCATTTTATATTGTGAGAAAAAGCTGAGGGCGCTGGCATCATCCAGTGTTTTTCTTCTTGAACATTAAGGCTCTTGAAGGCTCTTAGTTCAGTGAGCAGCGCGAGGTGGAAATGATTACATGCTCCTAATGGTTTATGAAAAGGCCAGGCTTTGAACACAGCAGCACTTAAGATATAATGTGAGCCCAATGAGATGACCCAACAACCGGAAATAACAGACATCTTTAGGCAAATGTCAACTGTATTAGATAAATATATGACTAAGACTATAGCAACAGCACTATAGGTCTTTGTTAAAAGTGCATTTTGGCTGAGAGACAGTTTGGTCTACATTAAGAAAGTGCTTAAGTTGAGAACAGTAAAATACAAATCAATACACTCTACAACTTACAACTTACAGGAAAAAAACAAGAAGCACTAATATTAATTTAAAAAAGTAAACATCTTCAAATATGGCTTCTCTCCTGAAATGGCTATTGGCAGCTACTTAGCATTATTAATATTAGATAGCCCAGACAAACTGAGTCATATTGTCATTCATTTTTTAGTAGCGAGGCTAAATTAATCACAGCTGAAGCATTAGTGCTTTTGTCAAAAGCACGTCCACATGTTTTACATGTTCATGCCTCACTGAAAACATGCTCCAGCCATCGCTGACTGAGGATCATTTATTTATGCATGTCTTCAGAGTTCATCTGGACTGATATAACCATTAATGTGTTGTCAGTGATAATCCTAAGTAGGTAAGTGTATTTTTGGTACTAAGGTAACTGTATGGTAGGTTTATGAATATTTGGGAAATTAACTATTTTGGCAACTGAAATAAAATAAATTACATTTCATGAATATAGTCTTTTTTAAAAAGATTAAATCATTTTTTTTTTAGATGTCATTGGGTCATTTTTAGTGCCCTTAGCCCCACATTATGGCTCAGACAGAGGTCTGTAGTTGAATTGCCAGTTCGGCCCAGGCTCACTCTCACCTCATGAACTTCTTGGTTTCGGTGGGAGGGGTCGGCGGGGGCAGAGGTTTGTTGGAGTTGAGCTCTAGGTGGTGCAGGGGGGAGTTGGGGAGGGGGTCGAGGCGGGGTGCAGGTTGTGGGAGCGGCCCACTTCCTGTACTGGCCACGCCCAAACCTGCGGCCTCCAGCCCCCTGATATTAGAAGAGCTGCTCAGTCTGGTGACAGATGGTTTCTCATTCTTTCGCTTTTGCTACACAGAAAACAAAGAAAAGGAGTGGACTGGGGTCAAAGTGGAGCAGGAGGGAGGATGGCAACAAAACAAGAACAAAACACAAACAAAACAACCAAGTCTCCCATACACTCTGCTACTGGACATTTATGCAAATTAATGACCATGACAAAGCTGTCATTTTGTATGTAAAATCAGGAGTGAAAATGAAGGGGTTTGCAACAAGAATTGCATCAGTTGTAAACAAAGCTATGACAACCAGAATGCTTAGTATGGCAACCGCTGAAGAATGAAACCAGCCAAAGAGTTCTTCTTTCATACATACGTAAATGTAATTGTATGGCCTAACTTGAACAAACAGTATGTTGATATTATTTTTAAGTGGAGTAATTTGCAGAAACATCACAGAGATTTTAGCAGGAGACTGGATTGAACCAAACATATGAAGGAATAAGGGCAAACACTAAAGACAGATGAAGTTAAGACAGCTTCATTTGACTGTGGCCTGAAGCAGTAATCTCTCAGTCCTTGAACCAGTCGCTCAGAGCTGATCAGAAGTTCAACTGAGGAGAGATGGCTTGGAAAGCAAAGAATTGAATATAGTGAACTGAAAAACACACTAATGTAACTTATATAGAACTGATAATGTGAATCATATGTACTTCAAAAACACACTCACAGATGAACAGTTGCTCATTCAGCGACGGAGCTATAGGGCCATCAATGGTACAACTTGTCCACACCCCAAATGAAGAGTGAATAATGACATAAAGACAAATATGTTGGCCTTAATAAACCCATGCTTTTTTTAAATTCAGAAGTAGTTGTTTAGACATTGCACTGAACTCAGATATGACACATGATGATGCTTTAATTGCTGTAAACAAATTAAATCTTTGTAGGCTTAGACAGACAGCCCTTCAGCTCTGTTGTTTTCCATCTCTATTAGCCATCATTGAGAAGCAAATTACAGGCTGTCGAAACTGCTCTTTTCTTCTACAACCATCACCTCTAATCAATGAAAGAAAGTGTTTTAGACAAGTAGAAGTATTTCTGAGAGTATTTGAATAATCTAAATTTAAACATATTCACATTAGCAATTTATCTGCCCTCATCTTACCCATGCCATCTCATCTTTCAACAACTTCAAGTCCTCTTTCACTACAACCATCTTCCTCTAGGCCTCCTGTTTGGTAACTCATTTATTCACCACTTCTCCACTATGTCCAAACCTTCTCAATATGGCTTCTCTGACTTTGATCTCCAAGAACATATAAAATGAGCAGTCCCTCCTCCCATCCTTGTCATGAATAGAGAAACTAAGCTCAGTTCCTCCAAGCCACTGTCTATCAACTATACAACACTGCTACATCCACTACCATCAGGCGTCACCAAAAATACTTGATTTTATATTTGTGAACAGCAATTAAAGTAACGTTCATGCAAGTGTTATGTAAGGGTCCAATGTCTAAACCTCAGAGCTGATTTGAATGGGATGAGATGTAGTGGATATTGCCTTTGCTGGGGCTCTCTGGTCAGTCCTCTGTGTGTTGGGTTGAACGGGACATCAGGCCTACCTTGATGAGGGGGTTGATGACTCCTACGTTTGGACTGGTGTTAAACACTTTGTTGAAGTTTGTCTCTCTGTTCACCAACTCCAGCTGGTAGAACTTCTTATCGTCCTGACAGATGGCAACAAAGAGACAAAAACTTTAAAAATGTGCTAGACAGCAGTCATTTTACGGTAATTACTGGCACTTGATCAATACCCCATATTTAACATAAATAGAAAATAAAACTTCAATCTGTGATGTTCAGCAATAAAAAAATGTTTTACAGAATGTAGTATGCATTCAATAAGGAGGAAAGGGCAGTTTAGGAGACAATTACAACTGATGTATTTATTTTCTTGGCTCACCAGTCCATTATAATTGTACTGGTAAAAAATAAAGATAAGGCCAAATTAGTTGATGTTTTGTTTTAATTAATATTAATTAGTGTGTTTTATTTCTAAAAGCACAATTATGTAACACATTCAGTTTTCATGGGGTATATTCCTTTTTAGATATTTGGTTGTGGGGAGATACATACCACTAGTTTCTTGACAAGTGTTTCTCTTTCTGAAACCATGTCTTTGAGCTCCGCAATGAGCTGCAGATCTTCAGGACGACTCTCTCTGTTCCTGAACTTGTCCTCTGTCGCCTCAAGCCTGCAACAGCAACAGCACAGCCACGGTCAAAGCAAGAACAAAACTGAATTTCTTTTAGTTAAAGATTTAAGAGGATGTTCATATGACCAAAACAGGTTTGAGCCTTCCCTTAACAGTGTGGTACCTGGGTACGTACTTAGTACTAAGTGTGCGTCTGGCTTTAAAATACACACAGCCCCACAAAGACTGTAGAAATTTGACATTTCTTCCTAAATAACCCTTCAAGTGTGTTTTGATTATGTTTTTTAAATCAAGCATCATCAAAGAAAATTACTATTGAAAACAACAAATTACTTAAGATCAAACAGAAACATCGAATGCGTCCAAGTCTTGTACAAATCCCAACCAAAACTGGGTATTTCACCCATGAACCATATCCCAAAAATCAAGAACTTCCCACTTGTTTCACAATTTCCTCTAGAGAAATATGTCAGATAAAACCTGTTCATTTTACAGCCTTCTGATACCAGCCATAAAGACTGTTAAACCAAGCATAGGCCAAAATTTGATTTTTATAAAGCTGCCGTAGGGCCAAATCTCTATTTCCAGACATAGAAGCTTATTTATACGACACTAGAGCATTGTGTACATAACTTATAGCAGCGGGACAAATGTTTTCTGTCCTGGGAGGGTTTCTGTGTAAGGCTGAGACTGCTAAAAGCCTGGTGTCAGAGGAGCAGCAGATAAACGGACACTCACAGGCTTTCAGACCTGTGCTTTCAACAAACACACAGCGGACACTGTCAGGGTCTGACTGTGTCACATGTTCACTGTGAAATAATTGTACTGACAAGCGTTAGCTGTGTTTGTGAGGCCTGTGTGAAATTATTAAGAGATTTCATTTTAATGTATATATAAATAATACATATGTGATGTGCATAGAAAGTGAATCAATAGCCATTTTTTTAATTATGTTTTATTTGTTTATATTTTATTATTTATATTAGCATGGTGCAGCAGATTCAATTGCTTGGTTGTTTCTTAAGAAAAATAAAAAGTTCAAAGACTACAGCTACAGTATTCTCAGTAAGTATTCTCAGGCCAATTTCTTCTGGGTTTGGCTATCATAGGCTCGAGAAAGCAAAGAAGAATTGCAATCTACGCAATGGCTACTAGATGTAGGCTCATTCTTATACACTGCATCTTTAATGTAAACAGTTATAACATGCATAACTTAAAGCTATAAATCAAACCAACCTTATATCAGCCTAACTAATTGAAACGAATGCATTTAAACTCATAGTATTCAGATTTGGATAATGTCTTATAAAATATAAAGTTTAAATCTATTTTTTCTTGGTTCAATCTTGTTTTCCTTTGGCCTGGTTGCCAGTGGCCACACTGCCTCTTGAGATGCAGAAAGCAGAAATAGCATTTAACGGCAAGTCAAACCATGTCACAGCAAGTCACCACCGCTGACACAAAAATATCTCTCTCTCCACTTCACAAGGGCACTTTTCAGACCAGTGTTATACTTAGCATCTAGGATTTTATCAGTTAATATGACAGCAGCAACAGCAGGACAGGCAGTAGGTTTTAGGAAGCGCTTGACCTTTGAAAAGGGAGAGAAAATGATGAGTTGTCAGTTAGTTTGTCTTCGAGGCTCGACAATCGCTTATAACCTCGGTCTGACAGTGACGGATGTGTCTGCGAACTGCTCGAGTTATCACCGCTGCCTTCTGCTGCTGTCCCTGTGTTTTCACTTCACTGCACTCACTATAAAACACCACTAAATGTGATTTTACTTTTAAATGGGCTGTCATGCTAAAGCTGGACATACAACTAATAAGTAAGTAGCCTGGTAGAAGTGCTAGCTGCTAACTAAATTGTGTTGCAAGGTCTTGCTACAGTTGGAAATGAAAACAATGGCATGGGCAAGACTCAACCTACATTTAAATGCAAATGGAAAGGCATACAGCCCATCAGAACTCAGAGAGCTGTTTCCAAACCAATACTGCAGATCACACAAATAAGCTAGCCCATCCCATTTTAGTTAAGTCCCATAGATCCGAGAAAAAACAAGACTGAGAAAGTAAAATTTTAAATTAAGTTCAAATAAATAAAAGTAGTTGTAGTAATGGCAGTTTTACTTGAGTAATGATTCTGACTACTTAGTCCACTTAGTCCAAGTAACATAGATCAGAACAAACAGTAACTGAAAAGCTATGAAGGTAATAAGACTTTCAACAGACTGTTTGCCTGCAATGTCTGCTTTGTGTCTAAAAACTGCCGCTATAGGAAAAGGCAATAAGTGCAGTCAGGACACGCCGGCCGTACTCATCTAAAACACATAATTTATTTATTTGTTTTGCTTTAAAATTATTGGAGTTTTCTTTTGTTTGTTTTGCATTGTGGTCCTCCAGGCGTTGTTCCACAAAGTCTTTTACAATGCAATGCCATTTGTTATTTGAAAAGTACGTTGAATTTAAGCTGTATTTCTTCTCCACAGTGAAAATATGAGGTTGTGCTGGCAGTCCAAATGTTAAATGCTTGACTGTTACAGGCTCAGTGAAGAGGAAAACTGGGGTTGATAAGCTGAAAGCCACTGACACAGAAAAACAACAGAATGTAAGTGTGTTTATGGGCCACAGCTTGTTCCAATGCATATTGTTTAGATCCAGGACTGCCCACTTAAGTTTTTTTTTCTTTTGCCAAACATGTTAACATCAATTATGTGAAAGACTGAAAGGTAAAAGTGCTTTTTGTTACTCACTACCCAGAGACTCTGTTACAATTC
>JAVQKG010301929.1:0-12396 GCA_036025885.1 Hypseleotris bucephala
TCTGCATTATAGGATACAATTTAAAGAAAAGAAAAAAATATAAAAACAGGGAGGGGTTTGTGTATGTTTTGACATGGTTCCCCCAGCAGTGAAAAAGACCTACCATTAAAAAAAAAAAAGAGTGTCTCAAAAAATTACAGTGGCTGAGGTACGAGGATGGCTACATGTACTGCACCCTTTGAAAGCCTAGGGCAGTGATAATGTAATTATTATATATATTTTTTTTCATTATTTTTTAATGGCGCTCCTAAATTTCTTATGGTGCTCCTAAATTTTTTATGGTGCTCCCAACTTTTCAAACTTGGGAGCACCAGTGCTACCAGGTAAAAAAGTTAATTTTGAGCCTTGCATGAGCTCTGTGTGGTCAATACACACACACACACACGACACACACACCAGTCAGAGCTGTGGAGCGGACCACTGCACATGTGTCACAACCCATCACACTAATGTGTCTGGCAGAGGGTCACATGACTCAGAAATTTAAGTTTGGACAGAATGGGCTTCAGAAAGGAAATGATAAATTGTCTGCAAATATTGTCATGACTGTAACAACTCATGTCTAAGGCTGTTTTCACTACCTGGGTTTGGTATGCAATCTCAAACTATAGAGAGACCCAGAACTTTTTGTCAAACCAACACCTAAGACTGGTTCAGACCAATAGGGAATGTCTGAAAATCCAGGCCAAGCTGAACTTTTGAAAGGTTTATATTGTGTCAGCAATTTGGTTTCTAAAAAAGTTTGGATTGCCTGATTGGCCAAACAGGTTTAAAGTTTAAACTTTAAAGTTCTCAATTCAATTCTAGTTTGGGCATACTAATTGTAATTAATTAACTGGAACTTTGTGTTTTTGGACTACTTCTATTTTTGTAGATAACCAGCCTCAACACTCGACACTTATTTTTTAGTTTTTGTAAAAATAAAATAATAATTTTTGAATCTTTGTAATGAAGTTGGGAGGGGGCCTTCAGATAAGAAAAGACTGATATGTTGTGTTGTAATTAAAAAATCTTACAGCTTTCTTGTTTTTCCAGATCTTTTGAACCTATTTTTGACAAAGTAAAACATTTACGTCAAAGTAAGGGTAAAAAAAAAAACAAAATTCTAAATGACAAACAGATGATTAAGCAATAAAACAAATCATTATTTTCAAGACGTTTCAAATATGACTTGTTTACTTGCAATTTTGGTGTGCTCTAAACTTTCGACAACTTGTTCAATCTCCTGACAAACATAGTTACATCAAATGCAGTTGGCGTGTGATGAAGCGGTGATATTTTCTCATTTCCTCTCGGTCGATCACATCAGGTCCTCCAAGGAGTTTGCATAAATGACAGAGATAGCGGGCGGATCGATAGGACGACAGCCAAATGCCACAAATTTCATCTGTCAGCTTCAGCCTCGGAGAAAGTCACAGCCCAGAAACTCTGAAACTGTGACTGAGCCGCGGCGCAATGACAAACGACTGGCTGCCAAAAAGTGAGAGCGCTGAGAAATATTTTGACAACTTTGACTTGAACTTCATAACCTTTGTCTACTGCTGTCACTGGCTCAAAGTTACCTAGTAAATAGAACTGGATATTTATAGTCTTCTACAAAAAAATTATTCACCTACTTTAGAAAGAAGAACAGCAGGTATTTTTTAAGTTCATTTGTAAACAGTTAAAAAGTTAAAATTGTATTCAGGGCAACTTTTCTGTCTTAGCATAGAGCAAGAAAGCTGAAATGTTCCTTATTAAGCTAACTTTTATAATGAACGAAAACTATTGGACAGAGCGGGGTATGAAGCCCAATTAGCATGACCGCTAGCTACACAACCATTAGCAAACACTTTTAGCTCTTGAAAAGCTTAGCAATAGAGCAAAATAGAAACATCATTCTAACATGATAAAAGCTAAGAAATGTTATGGGTTTAAATTTAAAGCTTTTTTGTTGGTTCATCTTGCGTGCATTACTTTTATACAATGTCTATGTGAATGTTTTCTATTCACTCACTGACAGCACACATAATCCACAGATAGCTTTTTGCCAAAACAATTTTCCTGTTAAAATGTTTGTTAAGCTGCCAAAACCGGTACCTACCGAGTTACTGTTGTTGACAAGAAAAAGGAATTGGTCTATTAATGAACAAATTACAAGCCTGTCCCTGTTTGGATGAGATAGAATACTCTTTTTATCCCAAAGCGACAAAGTCCTTGACAGGTGTGAGGCATTAGGCAAAAACAAGGCTTTGTGGTGATCAAAGTGTAATATGCTGTTTCAAGTTCCCTTCACAAGACTTTGAGAACTTGTTACGTTAAATTTATTATAAGCACAGTTTTCATACTTTTATTTGCCTTCCCCTTGCAAGTTTGTTGTTGGCAGTCTGGCTTACTGTTAGCGGAAGACAAGACTAACAAAACAGTTAACTTATTGCAATTGATTTCATATAGGTGCCTCTGTCCTCAGGGTCGGAATACAAGGCTACAGTACTGCTAACAATAAGAAACAAGAGAATGAGATATACTGTAACTTTACAAAACTGAGCTGAAAGTCAAAGTGCATTCATAATTACAATAAAACTATCCAAAAAACTATATATGGATGTGTACTTTTATGTCTAAAAATAACTTATAACAAAATAAGGCAACTAGAATAGGCAAATGCCATTTAAAGTTTTACTGTTTTACAAGACTGGCTCTATCTAAAACTCTTGCACTAATGATCCTGTACCGTTAGCATGAGCTTAATCATTAGCTCTCGCACTTTCCTTAACACCATATATAAGACTTTTCCACCAAAATCTCTCTTTAAAACTGTTCTCAGGGTACAATCACTTCTTTAACAAAGGATACAGAGCAGGAAATCTTAGATGAAAGAACTGCTTTCTCCTGACAAAAAGTGCACAACCTCAAAAGATCCAATGACTCTTAACAAGCCCTTTACACACCGCAATCTTCTTCACTCTCCCTTGAACAAGCAGCAACACACACACGCGCGTCGCCTCTCTGATGATCCGTTTTGTGACTTTGAAGGTAATGACAATGTATAATGACGACCATTTCAAAGCTTTAACACCGGCCATGAACCATTCTCCAGCCTGTGGCAATGGGGCTTTGTCTTGTTAGTGCCGTGGGTGGGAGTCCATAAAATGAAGCCAAATCAAGACAAAAGAATGGCTGGAAAATAGACAGCAGAGTGGAGCATACATTATACGGAAATGGCAACACAACTAGACACGGAAAAGAAAACTATAGTTACTATTTTTCCAAAGACTTTCAAATTAGTGTATTGATTTGTATACTCTTGGGGATAATTCTGAGTCAAAGGCCAACAGGCAGACAAAGAAACAGCTATTGGCTTTCAAAATAGGTCCCGCTGAATACAATCAGTTAAACGGAAGACTAGTTTACCAAGCAATTAGCATCATGATAGCTTCACCGTTAGTGTTGAATGACCTTTTTACTCTTTTCAAGTTCAAGCTAACAGGAGCATTGTACACCTTTTTTAAGTATATAACTGCAAATGATGCAAAATACAATTCAAGTAAGTCAATGTTATGCAACCAAAGCAGCAATGAAAAAAATCAAAAGCAATAACACAAACTGAAATTCCTAAACCCCAATTAAGAAAATTTCAGTATCACATCACAACAACTGGAGCAACTATGGGCTTTAGTCGGGGAATAACCTCTATACTAGCCAGGCCTGTCAGATTCACAGAAAGACAGCCATTCACTCTTATAGTCTTTCAACTTAGATTCACTCAATTTAACACATGGATGTCCCTTGGAGGAAGTTGAAGAGAACCTATTGTAACACAGGGAGGATATGCTATTGTCAGAATAAGTTTCAACTGATCCATCTCCTGTGCCACTATTTTAAACCCTCATGTGAACTCCAGGCAGCGTGCCATCTAATTTCTTCAGCCCTAATATTATGCATTTAGCGTGCGTAAGTCTAGCAGAGCATAGAGACAGATAGGAAGTCTAATTACGTTAATTAAAATGCGTGGCTGGGATCTGCAAAACTGTAAGGTGCACCTTAATCCTTCGGCTAATTATGAGATGTTCAGCGAAGGAAACTTACTCTTGAAATTGGTTTTACCAGTGACTAAATGCTAAGTTTTGTGATTTAATTCGATGCAAAATGTGGATCCATGGCTTTACTAAATTTGGATTTCCAATGAATCTAGTGAGGCTGGTTGGTAAATGGATGATAATGAAGCAGTGGGTTGCTTGTCTGAACCAGTGCTGTCAGCCTGCATGCAGAAGTAAATGGAGCGAGACACACTGCTGCAGAATATGTTTTTGCAGTGTTTTTAGGGGAAAAGGCTTTTAATGCAAATGCCTTGTTTTGTTCACTGCTGAATAAATCAAAAGACCACTCAGAGCAGTTTTGGAAATGATAACACTCAAAAGGATTAGTGTTAGGAGGAAGACTATTGAAGGAATTGGATTGGTTCGATCTCAAACACACACAGACCTCTGCCAGGGCATTAGTCCTATGTCGCAATGGTAAAAATAATTTGCTCAGATCTGGGAATTTTTAGTTCAGGGGTAAAAGCAGTATCCATTGAGCCTTATATTCCAAAATAATGAAAATTTCTCTAACTTGACATTATTTTGGCATCTTTATTGCCCCCATGTTTATCATCTCACAATTGTACAGTCCTTTTAACAAACCAAAAACCCCACCCCTAGATTCATTACTGCTACTAATTCTCATCATGTTAGTGGAAGTGGAGCAAAAATCTTAATCGACATTTCTTAATATTTTGTAAGATAGCTAAGTAACATACTGTATTTGGGCGCAAAGCAGAGTATAAATAGAATAATTTTATTGCTGCAAATTAAAAAATATATAAAAATGTCATTATAAAACTTTCAGTATTCAAATTGTCTCTTTTTCCAAGATTTGGCATATGGGATTAGGCCTAAACGTCAGCACACTGAAGCAAGGTTTCAGATTTCTGCTTCTTGCATTTTCATTTGCACAAACGCATGACTAGACCATTCAACACGAGCCAGATTTACTGAGCCCTAAAAAGCTCCTTTAGGATCGGCGTGCTCTTAAGATATGAGTGTGACATTTAGCATACAGCTCAATGGCCCGAGCTGCATTTTAAATACATGTAAACAGCACGTGGTACCTTTACGCTTCATGCTTTTAAGGGAGGATCAAAGAGGTGAAGTAAATCCAGCCAAGCATATTTAAAACACATTAAACCTATTTTACATTTCCCTGGTATATCAAAAGCATATGACAGACAGCAGGAGGACTAGGACAAAATGCTGCCCTATGGTTGCAATCCATTTCATTTTCACAGTACACTTTCTAGAATGTTTACAAACACAATTATTTCCTGGTTAAATAAAGGTCAACTAAATAAAAACTACAATACAAGAGGGTCTAGTATATAACACAATGGTAAAAGATACATCAAAACTAAAAATTATCTATACTGACTCGGTTGGTCCTATCGGTTGGTGGCTTTGGTCTTATCTTGAGTTTATCTTTTTCTTAATTCCTGAACGTGTCTATTGAAAAATCGAATTATTATTTTAAATTACTACAGAAAACAAACCAAACAGCAATGCCAGCAAGACTATAACTCCTTACACTAAATTTTCAATAAGGTCCAAAGTTACTGTATAGTTCTTGGCACAATGCACGCTAATAGCAATTCTCCAGGAGCATAATTTTTGTGTGATCATAAGAGTAGACAATACTTAGACCCCTAATTCAATCACTAGCACCATATAGAGACTTTCATATACCTCTCTCGCACAAAAGCACAAAATCCATCTGCATTTGAAAAGCACATAGATTACGGTCTAATCACACACAACTGTTGTCTACATGTCAAGCTTACGTGTCAAAGGCCTATTTTATGTTTTTGAAATGGCGCTGTATGGTAATAGAAAGATAACACAGCTAGTTTTAACTTGGAGATGGTAGGATTGGGGCAAGTGTTAAAATACAAGCCTTGCAAAAAAAAAGATTCAAAGTGTGATGCAGTCAACAAGGGGCGTGAGTAACAGAAGAGAATCACAGAGAATCACATGAAAGGCCTATGTAGATTGCAGAGATCCACTTGCCTATCTTGCAATGGTTAAGTACCCAGACCTGGACTAAAACCTCAGACATTCTAGTCCAGGGGTAAATGCTCTGATGTTGTAATAACTTCTCCTTTAGCCCATTCAATTTCTGATAATTGTAATCCAAAGCCAATCACTACTAATTTCCACAAAAATTAGTAATATAATATTCTCTATAGAGTAAAAGCGTTTTTTTTAAGAAATGCAGTCAGTATTTTAACTGCTGAGTAAAAAACCAACATTCCAAACGACCCTGGGCATGCTGCATCTTTCTAAATCTTCCCCGACTTTAAATAGCGTAAAGTGCTATATTTACAGTTGTCTACAAAGGAGCAGAGAAGATAATAATGTCAACAAAAAGACTAAACATAAAGCCGGTGCCAGGGCCTTTCTCACAGCGCTGGCTTTTATCTCACTGATACAATTGAGATGGCTGCTTTTTGTGTGTCTGTCACGGTGATTGTGTGTCTTTGTGTGTGATTGTGTGTGTGTGTGTGTTGCAGAGTTGATTACACTTCTTGCACTGTCGACTTTCATCTGAGCTCAGGGCTAGCGGTGTCAGGCTCTTTGGCTGTGTTTTATTAAGGCCGACTGAGGGCTTCATCCCAGTCTATAGTCTCTCTTTCTTTCTCTCTGTCCAAGGCTGGGCTCTTTTCATCAGGTGCCAGTGTTCGGAGCCAGTGCAGGAGAGAGCAGTGCGTTTTAGTGGTAACAAAAGTAAGGCCAGAGTAAAGGCCACAGAGAAACGAGATGTTCAGAACCTTCAATCATAACCTTTTCTGTCTGTTCAGGAAAGTTGGAGAAAGTTTACTGGGTCTGGGAATGGTGGGGGTATCTATAGGAGCGTGACATAAGATGAAAGATTCTTCTCTGAATAATATGCAATCTTGCTCCATATGTTTAAGAGAAGCTAAAGAGATGTCCAAGTGCCGAACTACTGGCAGTGCCATACAGTAAAATCAAGATCTGCTTTGAAAACATAAATTATCTCTTCAAAGTATTTTATATCGCATTAAGTACATTTATGTACAAGATATAAATGATCAGATTTGATGTGTAACATAGTTTGCATACAGATGAAATTATGATATTGCTCTTTTGTTGTACAGTCCTAACAAACCATGCAATGACAGAGGCAAAGACTTACTTATGAATTAGCAAATACAATACCTAGATTTTGTTGATGGTATTTTTTTTTTCAAGTCTACATTTAACATATACTGTGTAGTTGGTCTATTTTGGATGTTCACTACTTAACGGAACATATTGTGCTCAAAACAACAAAATACAAAATGCTTCATCAGCGGAACCATTGTAATAATAATAAGTTCTGCAGCTGTTCAACACAAAGATTTCACACTAAGCATTACAGTCGGCAGCAGGAGACTCAACTTGATTACTCCTGTTCTTTCAAATCCATTTATCCTGTTATCAGTCCCCTCTATGTGGGACGGCAATACTCCATTCAATTTCCACCTTCATTCTGACCATTCACACCGGACTGAGTCAAAATTTAATTACGCTATGAGAAAGAAATGCATTGTGCGAAGTAAATAGTACATAACAGTGAGAGCTGGATTACTTGACAAGTCTGGAACGAAAGGGCCAAGGTAGAGCTTATGAAAGACACTTCTCAGAAAACAGTTAAGTGAGGGCTTCTCTTGCAGTTCTTCACAATTATATGGAGAGTGAAAAGTCAAGCAATCTTATTTGACTGTTAGTATTCATTGACTATTAGCAAAGAATTCACACAACGTTTAGCCAGGTGTTAGCAATGTTTAAGCTAAAATTCAAATGTTGTTTTTGTCCTTTTAAATTTTAGTTTCAGTACATTTTACTTGAATAACATTGCAGGGATTGTACTAGCTATAATGTTGTTGAGGAATAGTTGCCACAGGAAACAGTATTGAAACTTGAAGCTAACCAGCGAATCTCAGGCTAATCTCAACGGTAGCATTCTTCGACAGTGGATTGCACCAATGGGGAACTGGATTTCAAAGCAAGCATTGGCCATAGTTTCTCTGCACTGTTGGCAAAAGTTCAACTTCTGTAACATCTTAAATAGAACATAGCTTTTTATAATCACTATATCACAAAAGAAGCGGCGGGTTTCCCAATTTTTATTTCTCTAGCCAAGATAGTCAACTTGAGTGCACTAAATACTGTAGAGGACCAAAACAAGAGTTGACAAGCCAAAAGCTGCAGTATACCTCCACTCAGCAGGTCCCCGCCAACACTAGTCTAGTCGTATTAAGATATAAGTTTCACAAATGAATACAGACACCAACTGCATTAATTCCTCTTGTGTGTTAGCCAAACGAAAATTAGCATCAGGTAGCACTTTCAGTTATTTTCTATGAGCTAAAAGATGGGGAATTGGATACTTTATGGTACATCCTCCACAGTGACACCCACATGTTTTGATCTTATTACCGGAGAGAACAAACGACCACTCACTTCTGAATCCCCAGTGATATAAATACTTGAGTTTTTGAGGACTGCGGAGGATCAGGCAGTGAATAAAAAGGAGTTTTAGATACAATTCTACAAAGTGGGTGGAGGAACTACTTCTGACACAGATGTATTGAAAACCCAAGCAGCTTAGTCACTTAGGTCTTGTGGTCAGTGCCAGGTAAATAGCAGATTCTTGGACTGGAAGAAAAGTACTTTAGCAAATTTGCCTCAAAGTCTGAAAAGTATGAACAGCCAATATCAGTCTACCTTTAGTTTGCATTACAGTATGCTGCCAATGTGTCCTTGTGTTAGTGTTAGTGCTTGTGAGTGTAAATGGCTTCTTGATGTAAGTGCGTTTAGTGCCCAAGGAGTTACAGTGCTATATAAATGCAGCCATAATAGGTAGCTTAGCCATGCCCACTGTTGAATTGACGATTTTAATTAAGGTTAGCCGACAAATAATAGCCTTTGTTCATGCAGTCTTGCCTGCTTTTCAAATTCTGTAAGTGAATGTCAAAAATTTTTTTCTAAACAATCTAGAAAAATTAAATAAACCTTCACAAACACACAAACAAAAAAATCTAAGCAGCAGAAATTGAATGTGCGCAAAACTGTAAACAATGTGTGGAAACTAGCTAACTCAAAGAATTACCATGGCTTCTACTATTTTCTCAACATTAAAAACGATCTTCAAGCAGCTAATTTAGTTGCAACTCACACTGACAGCAAACATAGCTACTTCTAAAGTTGTGCCACTTCACAGCAATGAGATAAAATATTTTGTCTTCCGCTCGGCTTTGAAATAAATTTAGACAAGCAAATCAAATCAAACTTCTGACAATGTGACAGGTTTCCGCTTTCATTAAAATGGCATTTGCGGGTGTACTGCGTCAGTGACTTCAAATCTTTGTGTCAATTTATTTTTTTGTTTTTTGTGTCAGCTCTTTCAAGTTCCCTCACCGGTATCACGCTCCGAACCCTTTAAAACAATACATTCTCATCTGTTGTGTTGACGTCGAGAGGCAAATGTTTGACGGAGCAGTGAGACGGCGCCGACTCTTGGATTAATCTATTTGCAACACGATGCTTTTTGTGTCTGGCTTTTGTTTCCGTTTCCACTTTGATCTTGTGTGGAGCCACCAGTGCGCAGACAGGGAAGACTTTTGAGATTGAGAAAGAGCAACTCATCAAATTGGCGTCTACAATTTTAAGTACAATTCAGATATGAATGAAAAATCTTAAAACACAATACAATTTTCAATACCAGGGTGCAAACATTAAATTCTTTCTAAAACAGTACAATGAATGCAATCAGTACCAATTGCAACTGTACTTCAATCATGTCCAATCAGCTTCCGTGACTTTTTAAACAGTGGATAATATGGCACAGGCTATTATTGGAGATTTTGTATAAGGTGGAATTGGATTGTTTATCTATGTATTACTTTTACCATTTGGTATTGATAGTGTTTCAAACTAGAACCTAATTTCAATTATTTTTAGTATCTTAGTATAGATCTTTGTGCATAGAGAAGGATGCACAACTTTGACTTGATTTATGACTTGAACCAGCAGTACATCCATTGTCCGGCCTGTCAAAACATCTTATCCGTGTTAAAAGCCTTTAGTGACGTGGAAATCCAACAGAAAATCTTTGTAATTTAAGAAGTCTAACTGGAGAAAGACAAAATGAGAAGCCTAAGGTTGTAACAACTTATTAAGCTAATCAGCTGTACACTTGATAGATTTTATAATAGATCTGCAGATGCTGTTTTGGTTTGAGTGGCAGAAAAAGTACTTATTTTATCATAGCATCGTTGACACACAAATATGAGCCAGTTTGAATCTGAAGCAGTTACTCTTTGTCATTCCTCTTTCTCCATATTGTTTCTGCAATACCATTATTGTCACTACCTGTAAAAGATAAAATTGTATTCTATACAAACCTGACAGAAAACTTAATTTAGCCCAATATAATACTGCTATAAGTATAACATTGAACTAAATATAGATCATTGCTGTAGGCAGACGTCACCTAAGTGAAAACTTGTTCTAGAAGTTGACGTAGTATATAAGTCAGAATGTGAGTGTGCAGGGCAGTGGATTTGGGAGAGTGGGTTGTTCCAGTTGATTAGGCTTTTGGAGGCTGAGCACCTTTACTGGATTTCTACTCAAAGCCGGGGCTTTCCAAAAAGCAGATGGAGGGTCTTAGTGGTCTCTGAGTGAGTGTGTGCCAAGAGCACATCCAGCCTCACGACCACCGTAAGCATTAATCCCAGGATTATCTACTTTCCTTCCATGTTTGTGAATCTAGTAAAATTACTATAGCTCAGCAGTGCCAAATGACTCGTGTCTATTACTTTGAAAGAATTATCACAGTTTAACGTGGTGTTGGCACAGAACATTGTTGTTGTTGGGTTTTTTCGGTATGGTTTCAGTTTCAGTTATACGTAGAATATGAAAAGGTCTTACAGTTCTGTAAAAAGTAAGTCCTAGAAATAATAAGAGAGTTTAAAGAACTCAACCCAACCAAATCCAAATAGGCAAAATTTCTTACAAAACAAAAATAAATAAAATAGAACCAATTGGTCACGGTTATTTTTGGCAGATGACTTTAAGACTGAAGGCAAAGCTCTCAGTTACGTTCTCAAACTTTCACAGAAGACTCCAAACATGATTTTGTAATCCTCCGTAAACATGGCCAGCAGCTGTCTGAGACCCACAGACATGTGGCAGTGTGACATGCACTGGGCTCTGTGTTTGATTTGTTCTAATTCATTAAGGCTGGAGCCAAACGGCCGCAGAGTAAATTTGGTCTCTTTCGGTTGATGATGTCTCTAAGCCAAACAAATGCCAAGTCAATCTATAGACCACATCCTGAGCCTCCTTGAGACATTTAAAAAGAAAATAACTTAAAAAACCTTGCCTTTATATTTCTGCCAATGCCAACATAAAAGTGGTGCACATTTCAAAGTGAGCTGACCTGCATGAACTCATGAGCTTCAGAACAGTGAGCCCTTATAGAGTCTAACCTATGGGTCTAGGAGTTGCAGGCTTTTAATGCAACACCAGTATAAAGCACGCTGTGAATTCTAAATATCGCTGGACTGCTAACAGCTGTTTAATTCAAAGGGCAACGAGAAGGCACTTTCTGAAAGAAGTTCGTTTGAAGATACATTTTCATTTTCCATAGCTAGGATTCACATGTTCTAGGCAAAGTTATGGAAAGAAAATGGCTTATATCCCGTCTTGATTAGCTTTATTAGTGTCTTAAGGAAATGCTTCAGATGTTACTAAAACCATCTGAAGGACGAATTGAAGAAGGGTCATTATTATCATGGCTAAAGTAATGTCAGGGCTATAAATGAGGAGTTGTCTTGCCCATATTCTGGATGTGCAGTCAGCAAAGCATTTGTTTTACTGGGACAGTGAGGAGATGGCTGGACATCACTCACAGGCTGGCAAAAATACAGCTGCTATTCCACTGCAATATTTTAACCTTCAGTCCAACAAGCCAAGGGCAACCAGAATGGAGACTTCAGGGACGTAAAAGCTCAGGTATGTCATAAGTCTTAATGTGTGTGCTAAGTGGCACTCAAAATACATTATAGCCTATGTAGTACGTACAATAGTAAAGAAATACAGTTGCTTAAGGGTGAATTTATTTTTATTTTAAGTTCAAATTTAGGTGCTGCATGCTGTGCTTTTGTCAACACTGGTTTTAAGTTGGTTTGTTAGAATATGCTAGGGATGCACACAGTTAACCGGTTAACCGATTAACCGCCGTTTAGGACGTAACCGGGTAAAAACATGTGGCCCGGTTAACTGCGAGCCTTTGTTTTGTCTGTTACATTACATTACA
>JAVQKG010302044.1:0-13520 GCA_036025885.1 Hypseleotris bucephala
ATCAGTCAAAAGTCTATGTAAGAATATGGTACAATCTTCAAAAGGGCTACAACATACAAATAAACAGCTTCAGCATTCCCCCTAGAACTCCATATAATCCATCAGATCTCCTGAGACATGTCCACAATTATGTCCAGAAGACTAGGGCTGGACCAATAGAAAGATCAGCTGATAGACACGGGAGTCTTTTATAACCCGCTCCTATTGTTTTCATTTGTTTCCATCTAATTCTACTTGTGTCAGGATCGATTGAGCGGGATGAATATGAAGTGTATAGCACCCTGGGGTCATGTAGGCGAGGAGTGCTGGAATATCTGCAGCTCACAGTCAGGGCTGGGGTACAGCGAGTGGGTGCATGGTTTGTTCTATGGTGACAATTATGTTTGACTATAAGTTAGGGTTTTGGATGATCAGCAGTGCAGTAGATATTACAAAGTAAGTAAAATATATGGATTTAGTCATTGGATTTTAAGCTCAATAATGTACAAGTACATAGCAAACTAACAAGATGGTTTATGGTGGTGTAATTCACCATATTTTAGCTTCCGGAATGTTACACAATTACTCAAATAGAAAAACTGAATTGAAAATACATGGCCAATCGAATCGGATAGGGTGGGATAGGGTGTAATAGTGAGGGACAATGGAAATTAGATTTTTAATGAGATGTGGATAATTGCTGTATTGCAATGGTCCAAGTCAGAACTTAGGTATTCAAATAAGCTCTAATCTTCAATTTGATTTCAGGTATTAGTTTTATAGGGAGACAAATAGTTCCAATTTTAACTCTATTGTTGGTGTAATAAGATTGGCACCAGCTAAGAATTAAAAAGTGTACCTTTAAATAATAAATTTTCCTCATCAAAGCTCTTTCTTTACCAATTCTTTGTTATGAACGTGTGTGTTTTGGCGTCACACTAAGGCTTTACACTCTATCGAGACAAATGGGTCAGCAGTTAAAATGCCAGCTCTGACCCTGCTGTCACTTCAAATACAAGTCCACTGCTATAGACTCCTTTGTGTGTGCATTAGTGTGTGTGTTTTTGTGTAACTGTGTGTGTGTATGTGAGGTCTGGCCCCCATCCAACCGTCCCAAAGGTTGCATTGAAGATAAACTAAATACATATATAGAGGCAGTTGACTGGTCAGATAATTTCAGTCTATTAGCATTTTAATAGGGAATGATAAGAGTTCTCCCTGTTCTCTGCTGCCTGTCCGTACCTTGTGTTTCGCGGATACAGCCACTTCAAACACTGATATCTATTTCTTTGTCTGCTTTGTTCACGTCTCCCTTTCAATTGAATTCATTTGTCAGACGATAGAAAGAATCCACCATTGCACATCAGTCTTTTTGGTAGAAGACACAGCCCGAACCAATGTACTATCCAAGTGAATCAATTTAACTTTTGCATCAATCACCTTTCTTGTCTTTTATTTGAGCTCTCATGTGAAAATGTCAATGTGCACAAAGTAAAAAGCTCACTCACGCTGATGACTTTCTGTCTGCTCAATGTTATAGGACATGAACTGATAACTTTAACCTTAATGTCCATGGCAGGGGGTTAGCTAACCACTTTCATTGTTTTAGAATGTTAAAATAAAACGATGTTCACTGATTTTTTGCAACCTCAACAATCTTGTGTTGGCATATACAAACATTTTAGTTTGCAATAATTAACCAGATTTCAAATGCTATCAAATGACACCTTCACTGAGGATTTGGTAAATAGTGATATATAGAAACATCCCAGTACTATGGTTTGCTATTAGAGTAACTATAGTTTAGTTACATTTTTAAATGTTTACAAGTAATACTAATGTAGTTTGTTAGGAATATTATTGGCAGTCATATTTACAGTTTCTGTCACTATGGTATGCAGCAGCAACCTCATATAGCTGCATTGAATGTATCAAATTATTGATTTGACATCGATACTAAAAAGTCATTGTTAATCAGAGACACCACTAAAATGGCCATTATTGCCCCTGGGCCAGACTTTGGACATCCCTTCCTTAAACTTAACTCTCCTCTATGTAGCAAATGAACCACCAAATTACAGCAATTTACCACTTCATGGACTCCATTCACTGCCATCTAACAGCCTAATATACTTTACTTTTGTCCACATTCCACTGAGCAACAGGGAAAGAGAAGACCACTCTGACAGGTGGGAGGGGGTCAGTTCACCCCTTCAAAAATCCCAATCTGTTCCTTAAAATCTCCCTCTAATTTTCCCTCTTTTTCTGACATTTTTCCCATTTTTCTTTCTTTCATAGCCGTCACCTCCGCACCAGCTTCACTGTGTACCGCTGCTCACTGAACCTTGTCGACTGTACCAGACACAGCCCATTTCAAACCATGACTATCAGAAACAGAATAGTGACGAGTGACAGGGAATAAAAGACAGAAAAATGTATTCCCTTTGAGCGATTTCTTTGGCTCCCGTTAGACCTCAGCAATGAGTGATGCTACAGCGGCTCATAATGCTTTATCTCTCGGGTAAGACAAGGCCAGATACTTGGGATTCCAGCGCTATAGCAAGAGACAGTCACCCCTGCTGGCCAAGTATTTTTACAGGCAGGGTTATGCCACCAAAGTGTCAAAAGCTCAATGTGAAATTTAACCAAAGGGCACGTGATATGGTAATAACTAAATTGTGTTATGAAGATCAAGCTAATTTGGGAAGATTGAATTGAATTGTGATGCAGTGCATTCATTTATGCTCAGCTTCTCACAGTCAATATAACATAGTGTTCATATTAATATAAAAGGAAAATAAATGCTCATCAATGAAATGATGATTGGTATGGATAGCCACTGGATGTGTAGTAAAAATAGTAAGGCAGGCAAATTGTGATCTTAGAAAAATCGAGAGACTGTATTTTTTCGCCCACCCCGGACTTAACTCTAGAATAATCCGCCTGCTGGAATTTTTTTCAGCCCTCAGACTAACTGGACATTGTCCAAGGTCTAACCTGCCTAAGGCCCATAGTAGATTGGATGAATAGGAGATTGAATTTGTGGAAGACAATGAATGAGTAGTTGTAATCGGTAAATGTCAACACTGTAAACAATATATAAGTTCTCAAGAAATAAAAAGGCACTGACCACAGAAGCTTTGTCACATCTGAAAAAATAGTCCAAGTAATTGTCTTTATTTGTTAACTTTTACAGTGTAGCTGGTAGAGAAAATGAACAAGACTTGCTGACACAACACCATGGCACTTGACAGAAGCGCACATAGCAGTGTACCAGGTGAAAACTGCCTCAAAGAAAAGCAGTTTTAGCACCACTTCAAGACTCCGACAATTACTGGCAACATGTCCCGTACTGAACTGACAGAGATAGACAACACGCCTAATCTATGTTGAAAAGCTGCTATAAAACTGTCAAATCCCTTCTCGCCAAAATGTTATCGGCGCTACCAACTATGTTTTTGGCCCACGTGTGAAATATAGTCGTTTTTCTATCTGGATTTGGGAGGTTTGCTAGGCTGTAATTCCAAAAACAGTTTTAAAAAAGGGATGCTGTTCATTGATTGAGTTTGTCATTCTACTTTAAAATACCCGGACAAGGTTAGGACCTCAAAGTTGGGCCAATCGATTTTGTCTGCTGCTCTGTTTTCTTCTGGGGTCAGGAGTTCAATGGTGACACCTGTGTTTGTGTCTGGCTGCTAAATGTAGCCAGCCAATGCTAAGATGTTTCTGGCTATGAAACAGAAAAACATACATTACTGGTATGTTTTCAAAGGAAAGGGTCAATGGGTGTCTGGCATGTGGTTGGCGCTTGGGTCTACAGTATTTTGTCGCTGAAATATGCAACTTGAAGCTTAATTAAACAGCTGTAGAGTCAAGGTGATAGCTAAATTAGATGTTGTTGGATGCACAAAGCTTTATTGTAGGCTTTTCCAGAATGAGGAGAAAGATACAAGGATGTTTCGGGGATAGTGAATATTTGTACAGAGGAGGGATAGTGGATTTATGGGTAAGATAGCCAGACATCAGGCCACAGGGGTGCAAAGTTTAGTGGACATGCCATTCTACAAAATCAGAAACCATCTATTACATTTTTTAATTTGTTTTGTTTTGTTAGTTTGACCTATACCATTTCTCTTGGAGGCACATTTCTCCAAAGCATCACTGGCAAAAACATTGGCATCAGACTGCCACAGCTTCCTTCCTTTGTTTAAGAGCAGCTTTGCCAGTGTCACCTCCTAAGCCCTGGCAGTTTCTGTGCACCATTCAGTCTATCGTGCTGTTTATTTTTCTATCATCTATCACTTAGGGGAGAGAGCAAGGACATTTCGGGGCATGCTGGTAACTTCAAACTTGGAAGCCCAAATACAAAATCTGATGCTTTCTCTTTTAAACAGCAGAAACCGTGACACATGCACACCTTTGGAAAAAAAATGCAAGGTGTAGTCTTACAAGAAAAAGTTGTCTTTCTCTGTTGGCCCTGGAGCACATGAGACAAGGTGTGTACATGAGATAGACGCAAGATAAATATTTAAAAGAAATCGATATGGTTGACTTAAGGCAAAGTGGTGTGAAAAAGAACTTGAGGGTTTGCTTCTTGGTACAGTCGTCAAAAATGGAGGAAGTGCTTCTTATGCATACTGTAAATTTTCTCAACAAGACATCTAAGGCAAATGCAGTATTTTGGGGAAGGGGAAAAAGACAAAACAAAAAATAGAATAGCTGTGTTAGATTAGCTGTGCATTCAATTGCCAATGGATGTTTTTGATGATTGAAAACAACTAAAGGTAAGGAGTTAATAGATTCCATAACTGTATTACAGAACTTTGTGCTGTCTCATCAAAGATTTTCAAACTAGAGATACATTTAGTTGCCTGGGGAGGTTTACACAGTCAGTAATAAAACTGTAAAACCTACAAGAAGGAAAATTTCTTGTCACTTTCACAGACATGATTTGAATCTTTGTTACTTTTTGTGCAAAAAAATGTATGTTATCTAAATGCACTTAAAAGCCACATATTTCAATTTTAACGTAAATGTAGTGTACGTAAAATATCAACTTAACTTAACATTTTGCTTTTGCTACTATAGTAGTAAATCATAACCTGATTATGAAATGCCTATGTACAGGCATTGAATAAAGAAATATGGATGGATCTCAATCTTTTGGTTTTCTTGGTAATTAATGCACTTTGAATAAGAATAAATGGGTAACTGATTGTTGGAAAATGTAGACATCTTTTTTTTGTATACTAAAAATAGTGAGTACACTGTAAGCTTTTTGTGCAGGTACAATTTATTGCAACCTTTCCACTCATTTGTAGTCCACAGCAACAGAATCACATTTGTAAAAACTCCATTTATTCTCTGCTCCATTACTTATAGTCATCACCATATAATATACTATTGTTTCCCCTTTTATTCACACACCATATGTCTTTACTGCACCACGAAGCCAGACACAAAGTTAGGGGGATTTGATTGAGGAGCGTATTGGAGTTACTGTTGACACTGTTGCCTGGTGTCAACATGACCTGGGACACCTGACTCCAAGCGCCAGATGCACACTTGTTGTTACATGCCACAGCCGCCCTGAGCCCTCCCTGATGGATGGTAAAGTAATATGGCTGTGTGTGTATGTGTGTGTGTAGGAGAGGAATGCATAGTGTGAGCAAATGCTGTCTTATGAGCTGCCAATCAGGACTTTGAAGGCTTCAACTTGATATCCCTGAGACTGCCTCTTTCCATCATTACTTCACAGTTTAACACCTTACAATAACAATAGCAAAGCTGTTTGAATGGAGCGGGGTAGCTTAAGGATGTTTCCAAAATTCATTATGGGATAAAAACACCAGCTCACATCTATACGTCTTACAAATGCTGTAAGTGTGAATTTGTCGTTTCTGTAGGCTAAATGAGTTGTCATGTAGACTTGAGGATTATGTTTTGTGGGAGCTTGTAAAATAAATGACAAATCACTTTAGCACAATGGTCTTATCCTGTCTGAGTCGATGATGATATCAAGAATGCAGAGCAGCTACAAAAAGAACACTTGAGCCATTACCACAACAATAGCAACAGTTTAAAAAGTGTAGGTTTGTTGGTGAGACTTGATATTTTACAGTTCAAAGAGCAGCGCACCCATGTACATTTTACATACACTCATTGGTCACTTTATTAGATACACCTATTTGGTTGCAGGTGACTACAAAATCGAAATACACAGTCACATGAACATGGTTTGATTGTTGGTGAGCTGTGACAGAAAGAACAGTATTTCAGAAAATTATGATATTGGGATTTTTAGATACAACAAGTGCCTATGAGTGTCCAGTGAGTGCATATCTGTACACAGTCACAGTAACCTGACCATTACTGCAGTTACCTGAGGACAGGGCAGAGGTGAAGTTAGGTGAGTCAGACAGCAGCAATGGCTTGGCATTTTCTCTCTCACTATTTATGGCCACTAATGAGGCCAGTAAAAACACGTCTTTTTTGTGGCCCAATTTGCATAAGTATCCTGTCATTGCTCTTGTCTGGTAATTCAAACTGTAAATTTACTGTGTGGAATATCCTGATAGAAATAAACTTCCAAAATAAACTATAAGTAGTCAAAGCACCCCAAAGCTGCCTCCATCTAACCCTATCCTCTGCATTGTCTTCTCTCACACCAAGTAACATGATGTCTTTTTAAATCTACTTTTTGGTCTTCCTCTAGGCCTCCTGTCTGGCTTCTGTACCTCCCTAAGCATATATTCACTATCCCTCCTCTGTACAAGCCAAACCATTCCCATCTCCAAAATATCATGAGCTCTCCAAACTTATTCCTGATACTATCCATCCTTCCAGCTGAAATTTTAGTCTAAAATGCAATCAACCATAATGTTATTTTTATTGTGCTGAAAAGTATCCAAAGTAATTGAGTTAGCATTTAGCATAAATTGCCGCTGTATCTTTCGCTCAACTCAATCAGGTGCTGTTCAAGCAGAAATATAACCAATTTGTTTGTCCAAACTGTTCAAGTCATCGTTCTGTCGTTATGCTCGTATCCGCGCAGTTGACAGGCTTTGTAATTTCCCCCTCCCTCCCTCGCTTTGTCGATATTTCACACATGGTGGGTTTTCAGAAATGCAATTTTGTTTGAGAGGCTGTTGAATACAAAACTATTGCTACATACGCTAAAATAATCAAGAACATGTTGGAGAAAATGTACATAAATGTTGCTCCAGTTTGTTTGCTAATATTTACTGAGTGGACACAGGTGTTTACTATGCACAATGTATTAACCACACTCTTGTTTATGCCGTAATATGCTGACGACAGTAAATAAAAAAAAAACTCAAGGCTTATTATGCACATTCACAAAAGCGTGATGGGTCCTGCATACAAATTCATATCACACATTCACACGCATACGTCTACAGTAATACAAGCACCCCAGCAGCACACACACTCACACACACAGTCCCTGAGTCTACCTGAAGCGGGACCTTGCTGTGATTTAGGTCACTAATCTGTTTCCGCGGTGATGGCCTGCCTGCAAATCAGAGCGCTCGGGCTTTTGTCGTCCAGTAACCGGAAAATCCACAGGCACATCTCACCATCTCCGGAAGGGACGGCTTTACCATACACTTCTTTGTGCTTCCTTGGAAAAGATAGCATTGTGTTTCCATAGGCTATACAGACTAGGCATTTTTGTAGTGCACATGTTTGTTGATAAAATTACAGATTCATAGAAGTTGTGCAAATCGGGTTGACAATAATTTGTTCTGTACATCTTCAATCTGAAATGGCTCTCTTCTCACTGAAAACCATGGTAAAAAGACAAAGCACAAAAAGTACAAAGAAAATGCTACAATAGTACTTTTCACCATTTTTGTATGTCTGTAGCAGCGCAAATTACATTATTGTCATTCCTGTATTGCAAACAAATATTTTTAGCTTGGATGCTATTGGCAAATCTAACCTCGCCCACTCTCAATATTGTCATATTGTTGGTTGACCCACTAGTAGCTTGTCAGTAGTATTGGAGGTGTACAAGTTGCATTTTTGGGAGTTGAAAAATATGAATCCTATGAGATTCTGGGCATTTGTTTTACTTCACTCTTCTTGAGGCAATCCTCACTATTTATCCAGGCTTGGGAATGGCACAAACAATAACATTTGTGAATCTGCTTGCTTTGCATGCTTTTTTCATCCATGCACCAGACAACTCTCATGCACAGACTGGCTTTACTTTGTCCTCTGTCATTTCCCCCTATTCTCTTGTAATAATCCCCCTCCATACATGCCCCATTGTATCTAACTGCAAACACATTTATTTCTCTCTCCTCTTATCTCTTATAATTTGGTTGGACTGTGTGTGCTAGGATTTGCTATGTGTGTTTAGCAGGCGCCGTTGAGCTGTTTACAAGAATCTAGAGAGATATTGTGAGTATCAAGTAAACACGACTAGATTGTAAAAACGCTGGATTGTTTGACCACTTTTCAGAAACTGCTTTGCAAACAAACTTTATTTGCAATTTTCATAATATTAACTGTCTATTTCTGTAATGTACCTTTTTGTTGAATTGTCCAAACTACCTCAATTTGTGATTGATTGATTGATTGATTGATTGATTGATTGATTGATTGCTGTCTATTACCAGTAGTTAGGTCTTTTTGTAATACGAGTAGTTCTTAGGCTGTGGTAAAGGTACTACTATGGTACACAGACCTTGTTTAGGTCTGGTGTTGTCCTGGTTTACTCTTAGTTCAGTCCTAATGTAGATATGCATTTACCTGGATTGGTTCAGCACTGGATTAGAATAGGTTTAACTTTAGCCCTGAAATACAATACAATTTAATTCCAGTTTGAATGGGGTTTCACCTTGGTTTTGTGCTGGTTTAAACCTAGGTTAGTGCTGGGTTAGACATGATTTAGACATGGTTTTGAACTTGCCAAGAACTGGATTATGTTTTGCCCTTATTTAGTCATTATTTAGGCCTGGTTTAGTCCTGATTCCACCTGGTTTAGACTTATTTAATTCTGAGTTAAAGCTGGGTTAGCGCTGGGTTAGTGCGTTTAGACATAGTTAGTCTTGGGTAAGCATGGTTTATTAGTGGTTTAGACCTAATTAGACTAGAGTTAGAGTTTATACTTAGTCCTAGTTTGAATAATATATTATTTAGTCATGGTTTAGGTCATGGCAAATTGCTGAGAACCACTGAGAGCATGTGAGTTGGTATTTTCATGCTCTAGTCTTTCTGTAAAAAACAGCTAGTGTCTGTAGCCTAAAGAAATATGAAACATTAAAGGCTATGATTCAACTTTCAGCGGAGTTGCATGCAAATATACAGCCAGAAACCAAGAATGTACACAATTCAGATGGACACACAAACAGCAAGCTAGCCTCTTCTTTCGAGCAATATACAGATTTATTGAGTTTGTCATTTTCACAATAAAATGCACACAACAAGCCCTGCAGTGGTACCAAGCGTCATAATAAGTCTAGTCCTATAGTCCTTCAGAGATGGACTCAACTGAAATGAGAAGTTTATATAATGCAGCTTGCCTAAAACAAAACATTGTACACTAGTTGCTGCTAACTTAATACGATTATGCCATCTTGGTTAGTTCATATGCACAAAGACAAAAGACCATAAACAGAACACAGTATGAGCCTAACTATGATATGCATTGTCCAGATTCGTTCAAAAAAGTACTTGCTACCATCAGTCCCTATCAATGATCAACCACCCCAGCGACTACAGGCCTTAGGTAGGGTTTACCGACGTGGTCAATTGCCAGTTAGTCGCAGGCCTGACACACAATGACAGACAACCACTATGTTTCACAATACACTTATATTAGATTTTTTTTAAATCGAAGAATCCCTATTTTTATCAGTGAGCAAACTGGCTAGTGACCTCCTGTGGCTAGGTTGGAAATTTGACCTCCTTTACTTGCTTAACTTAAACTAAATGTAACTAGATGTTTCAACCATCAAGCTGGCCCCTATGGCGACATGATGGTGACATGCATTTTGCCAACACAGTTATAATTTTTAGTTCTTGTCTATTGGCAGCTTATGATTTCAATTTTATTCCTCAAAATATCTCAAAAACTCCCGGAAAAACTTTACTTTCAATATCACAAATACCACGTCAATAAACCCTTGCTACAAATGAGTTTATTTTGGCATCAATCTACAAAGCTCCAAGTCTGACATTTCAGTCCAGAAAAGGTTGACCATTTGTGGTGAAAGAATAAATAGTTCTGCTTCTCTGATTTCATTTTGCAGAAGACAATTACAACTCTACTGAGAGCCATAATTGAATTGCTGAATTAGAAAAGGCTGCTCCCCTTTGCGTACACCTTTGGAGAGTTTTTGTGCAGCTTTAGTGGTGGCAGAGTGCTGGCTCTTGTCCATTTTTGCACCTCGGGAGTCTTAGAGAGAACATCTGCTTCAGTTGAACAAAGATGGCTGTTTTAAGTTGGAGGTGTGGGGAGAAAGGAGAGGATAGTACAGTGCTGTGGCAAGCTGTGTTAGTGCTAAATGTCTTAAAGGGACGGAAAGGAAGTTTGTAAAGATACATGGCCATTTTTCCGCATAGGTAAATGATCACAGAAGCAGTCAGATATGAAGTTATGGTGTTAATTTGGGACGATCATTGAATTGTGATACAGTGCATTCATTTTATCTTCACTCTCATTTACATTGTATGTAAATTGTATGTGTAAGACACTGATAGCAGTAGTCTTCTGCGTATGAAAAAGTCAACTTAATTCAACATCAAAATCATGATCTAGGCAGAGTAAAAGAGTTATATATATTTTAGTATTTACAAAACCAGCCATTGCCCACCTAAGGCCCATAGTTGTTGTACTCAAGCCATATCTACACCAACTAGAAATAAGCTGAAGAAGATAAATGTATTCGACTTTATCCAATAAAACCATGTACTCAACATTGAACTTTCCTTTAGGTTAGACTGAAACGACAAATTTAAGTATATATTGCAGTCTGAGTGGCATGTCTTCTTCTTGCCTCTTCAGACACTTGAGATATAATTAATCTGAATATCAAACTAATTAATAGGAGCTTTCACAGGGAAAATGAGAGCTGTCTCTGGCTTCACTGTCACTGCTGCGCCACTAAGGGACCTATAAAAAAGTGATTGACTTTAAAATATCATTAGTTTTAACCTTGTGCCCGGTGATGTAGTTTCGCCCTGTGCTTTTTATAGTATACTTGATGGGCCGCTTTATTAGGTAGACTTTGTATGTAATAAAGTGGCACCCTGCTGCTGTATCTCACTAGCTTCATGTTTTGTAATTTTACGCATTCAGAGTTCTACAGTCCTTAAAGTAATGAGGTTATTTGAGTTAATGTTGCCTTTCAAACCACTCTTTGGAAGTTTTGCTCACAGAACTGCCACTCATTGGATATGGTATCTTTGCCAAACCATTCTCTGTAACCTTCAGAAAGAACTAAACCCGGATGAATGACACTCAGAAATACAGCCTACCATGCGCCAACAACTACAGCAAGTTCAAAGTTATCTAAACCCAACTTTATTATTTATTCTGATGATTAGTTTGAATTTCAGCATGCTTGTCTTGGGCTTCTGTGCATGACTAAATCTACTTTCTTGATGCAACATGCAGATAGCAGGTAAGACGTTCAACCTAATAAAGTGGCCAGCGAGTCTACATTACAAGACATAGAATTGGACTAGATTGCAGTGCACTTCTAGAAAGAGCAGTGAATGAAGTAGGGGAAGCCTGTATTCACCAAGTATGCACCAAGTTAATCAGCTTAATTCAGAGCATAACTGTAACATAAGTAGTTCCCTTGAAATTTCCCTTCAAACTGAAATGTCGCCCTAAATTTTAAGCCACCTCACACCTAACAAAAACAGATAACCCCCATCCGGTTTACTTACAAATGCCGGAGTGGGTTTTATGGCTAGCCGTAACTCTGTAGGGCAATTAGCCTGAAGGCAGTAATCTAAGCTCTAGGTGCAAAAACTCTGGATTTATGGCGGTAAGTGTAGAAATAAACATTTGAAAGTACACCTTAGGCAGCTGTACTGTAAAATTTGACCATGGTTCCCTTACAAATTCATTGTCTTTCAGCATTTTCCTTTCAACACAATTTATTGGATTCTCTTCCAGCAACTATGGCCAGTTAGTTACAGGGCTGACACAAAGACAGGCAATTGTACAACATTTTTTGTGGGCAGTCTGTGTCCTAGATATTTTAAGTAAAGGTAACGAGTCAAAATGAACAGTGTGCAGCCCTAGTGCTATGAAAAACACATTTGGATTTACATGTTGTAATTTAGCTTTTTGGGAAATTCTGAGTAAAGTGCATTTAGTGAGTCTTTGGGGAAAAATAAAAAAAACTTTTATCTAATGGCTGTGCTGAGGTTAAAAAACAGTCTGTTCATGATTGTGTTCATGATTTAGACTTCAGCTGAATGTAGGAGGATGTGGAGAGTAAATGGATGACAGGTGATTTCTATAGGATTTGTGGATTAAGAGAATCATTGCATGTTTGTACATAATTGTAATCTTGGTTGCATGTTTGCTCGCTTGACAATGCCATAACTAGAAAAGAGTAAAACGCTTAATCACAATGGCAGGGTAAACTACAAAATGTCTTCTGTATTTTATAAATGTGGTTCTTGTAGATACTTTTATATACCTTAAATAAAAATATACCACTTGATTAATATAATATATTTTTTCCCATGCAGGCCCAGCTGATGAAACAGGAGTTGTATTGCAGAGACTTTCTACTGGTCTAAACGGGTTGACAACAAAATGCAAAGTACACAAATAAAAAAAACATAACCTGAACACTTAACCAAACAAAAATTGCTTATACAATTTATGCAATATATTATAGCAAACTATCCCGATTTGGTATGGTGTGTGCACATCACCAAACAGTCCCATTACCAGCGGAGCCTCTCTGTCTCACCTCTGTGAAGCCTCTTGTTGTGGGATAATGACCTGACAACTTCACACCTTTGATAATGACACATTTAGGCTGAGGTGACATGGAGGAAAGACAGGCATATCCCACTAATAATGAAGAGGGTATAAAAAAGGCAATAACAAAAGTACAGCTTTAGTTTAACATGCTACGATAATTATGTAACAAAATAAAGAAAAATAAAATAATAAAATAAAATATCCACTTCATTTTATTCCCTACAGAAAGAAATTATACAGCCTTACAATGTACAATTCCCAGTACAAAAATGTCATTGCACATCTCACCGCAGTGATTGCAGCAACTATGGTCAGTGTACACCCCAGAGATAGGCCAGTTATTCACAGGACTCCTTCTAACACAATAATGTCTTTGAATAGTAGCAAAAAGCAGGAGAGAACCCACAGTAACACAAGGAGACTCCACTCAAAGAGGATCAAATACAAATCCTCCTTGTTGAGGGACAGGAATGTAATAATTTGCCACAATTTAGTCTCAATATCAAGGCTTCTAGATCACAAAAAAATGCCAAGTTACACACACAGAAGCAAAATCTAT
>JAVQKG010302174.1:0-10088 GCA_036025885.1 Hypseleotris bucephala
AATCTTTCACATTTATGAATCCACAATAATCAAACCATGACAAATTCAGATGACATGAAGTATATCGAAAATAACTCATTTTTGGGGGTTAAAGACCAAAAAATAGACATGCATTGTGACAAATGCTTGGCAATTTAAGGGTTAAAAATTTTAAAAAATCATTATTATTTCAAATGTGTGATGAGGACAGATGTTGATTTAAAAAAAAAAAAAAATTGGGGGGAAAAATTATAATTTAAAATATTTTTATAGCTTGATTTTTGATGTGTCGAAGGTGTAAGAACTTTTTTTTTTAAAGGTGCATCTGAGGGTTAAGTATTGATTGTTTTCTCTCTTTATATCTTTTGCAGCGATCAAATGGACATGTTTGGACCCAAAACTACAACACACTTACGTCATAATCCTTAGAAATGTAAAGATATTAAACTTGTTTAGCAAGATGTCCCACCCAGACTCTCAGTACACTAAATTCAGATGGATACTGACCATTGGGGGGCTGTTCTTGTATGCTGCAGACATTTGGACAGACATTTCACTTTCTTTGACATATTTTGAAGAGGGACATGATCTTTGGGCTGGACTGACCCTTGCATTTGTACTGATTGGAGTGCTGGTCTCACAGATATTCAGCTATGCCTGGTACTGCGATGATATAAACTATTTTATTATAAACCCAGAAGGGAAACCTACCATGGCGGGCCTGTCCAAATGTGGATTAGGTGTACTGCATTTTCTTGGCTTGGGAGTCTTCATCAGGTAAGGAATACAAAATTTTGTGAAATTTTGCCTCACAAACATATTCCAGCAGTCTTAGTTTTACAATATCAAGTCGACAGGCAAAGTTATTATCAATGTACAGAATGTAACTATGCATACTAACTAGCTTCTCTCGAATGGAATGTATTGTGCAACTGGAATGGCTACCTTGAAGCTTACGTCTATTGTGAAAATAAAAGACTTGCAAAATTCATAAGAACATTTTAATATGAATAGATAATTAAGATATTAACACGTCATCTTTGTTTTCATTTTGTTTTGCCTCTTGTTGCTAGGTATTACCAGCTGCTGAAGAAAGGCTACGTTGTGATATGGAATTCATCCGGTCCTTACACAGTAGAGCAGAGCAGGGACAAGCACCATAATCTGTTTTGTCTGGCGACTGATCTGAGCATGCTTAGACTGTTTGAAGCATTTCTTGAGAGCGTTCCTCAGCTCCTACTTCAGGTTTATATAGTGCTGCTAGGCCACAAAGAGGCCTCATTATTACAGTGTAAGTATAAACATATCTAAATGAAAGTCAAAGTTTAATCCTGCTTAGTAATGTCACAACATGTGTTATTATTTTCAGATTTGTCCATTGTCTTCTCATTCTGTGGTGTTGCGTGGTCACTGGTGGATTATCGCCGCTGTTTGCGCAGGTCCCTCCCTCATATCAGTGAGATGCCCTCTGGCCTCCCCACATTTGTTTACCTCCTTTATAAGCTCTGTACTATCACCAGCCTTATCCTCAGTTACAGTCTGTTCCTAATTCTGAGTGCCTACAGCACAGTAGGATTAGCTGTTATCTGGTTGGTGGCATTGACATGGACAAATATTCTTCAAACTGATTTCTGCTCATCCAAAGCACTAGAGCCGCTGTACCGGGCTGTGGTCGGAGTTATCCTTATGTTCACATTTTTTAATGTTAAAGGACAGGACACTAAAGTGGTCATGGGTGTTTACTACACTTTAAAATGTATAATTACTGTAACATCCCCTGCACTGCTGGCTTTACTTAACCCAGAATTCGATGGAAACACTTTGTTAATAGTCTGCATTTTAATTAGTGCAGGTTTATTCCTGGGATTACTCTTCCTTTTAATGTACTATGTCTTATTGCACCCCACTGGGACACTGCAGGAGGCAGAGGAGGTGGACGGTCTGAGTAATGAGAACAACAGCACAAAGAGACTACGGACATTTCTACAGCCTTAAGGCACTCACAATGTATTGTAAGAAAGCACTTTCTACCAGACAAGTTTCAGTTTTGCTTACAGTACCATGATTACTAATTGTCCTCAAATGGTATTTTTTACATGCTTGAACGTAATAGTGTAATGTAACCTCTAATTAAACTAATTTATTTATTATTTATCCTTGACAACAATTGCTAACAATTTCACAAAGATTATTTGTGTTAAGATACAGTACAACAATAGTATGCATCACCCAACAATTATTGTACTACAGTTTCTCACCACTTGGTGGCGATATTGCATTGCACATAATTTTAGTCCATTTTCCAAAACTTATGAATGAAAACATGTTTTGAACATTTCTGCCAATATTGGATAGTTGATTTTCCTCTCAAACAAAAAGAAACGACTTAAAATAGTCTGAATGGTTTACTCATCCTCTGTCTGAAACTGTGTCTGTGTCTGCTAAGCCCTAAATGAAGTAATAAATATCTGCAATTACTCTTAGCTCCTAAATCCCAACATTGAGCAGCTTTGAGGTGGCAAATAAATTCCCTTTTCTTAATAAATGATGAAGGTATAAATCATGGCTGAGATAACAAACCAGCACTAACTTTGTTTTGACTACAACCAAAACTGTGGATGCTGTTGCTCTGTCCACAGAGTTGGTGTGAGCTCACCTGGGAGGCATGCTGACAGACCACAGCATTAGAACAGCATGATTCTTGTTGGCTTTTAAATACGCACATTCTTCTTCCTTTAATTTAGCCTTTAACTTTTTGACTTGTTTACGTCTATGGGCCACTTAAACTTTCATCTGTCAGTTGGGCTCTGTCGAACACACTCCATAAAATGACAAATTTAAGTGAGGAGCTTGTGCTGGAGAGGAAATGAATCACGGCATTGCACTCACAATACAAATTGTGATCAGTGATAGAAGCAATGCATTAAGACTAATACAATATGAAGGATTCTCGCATGAAGTCACAATTTGATGTTTTTATGTAATTTCCTTGGCTTCAGAAGAGTACTACAGTAATACACTGCAGTGGCATGTGTCACATGTTCCCTTATTTATATAATTTATTAGTTATTCGTTATTTTTGACACAATTAAAGTGGTAGTAGGGACCTACAAATAATAATTTATATATAGACACTCCGAGTTGTTCTACCATTGAATTATTCATTCACACCACAGCCAGACACACGTACACACACTGGTGGCACCTCTGTAGCCACAAGTGCCTTAGGGCAGACTAACCAAACACAATAACACACTCATATGTAGACAATGTGGGTGAATTGTCTTGCTCAAGGACACAACAACAAATTTCTTGTCACTGGGTGACTGCTTTGCTCTCTCAGTGTGAGTGTACCTTAGCACTTGAAGCCCTGTGTCCATCCCTGCCATGTGCTCAGTTTGTTCTGATTAAGCACCAACATAAACAACCTTGACCGCTGACCTCGCCGTAACCATCACCGGGGTTATTGCTTTTTCACCCAATCTTATCTTTGTGTTTTCCATCACCACATCCTGTTGCAGCCGGTCAAGGAAGGCAAGAGAGGTGGGGGCATTCCTATCCCCACAATTTGTAGAGACACAATAAACCCAGAAAGGCGGGCTGTTTTTCATTAGGGCTTCAAAGTCCATATAAACCATGATTAATGAAGCCCTGAAATGCTGTATGTCTTTAATTATTATAACTCGACTGTAGTGGATCTGAGCACCTCACATGCCGATGCTTTAGTGATGTTGGCGATGCAAGTCTGCCTGCCTGGAAGTGACCTGGGTAGTGTTGTCCAAAAATTCAATTCAGATAAAAAAAAGAAAATCAGGAAAAGAATGGCAAAAATTGTACAATTTACAAACTTGCTCCTAAATGTAATTACTTTCTGCATTGATTTGTATCAAAATGTTAACGTCCTTTATTATGCCTTTAACCATGGTATAATGTTATTTTTACCCCAAATGCGTACCAAAAGTTGTGTTTTTTATTTGTGCATGTTGGAGTGCACAAAAGAACCAAGAGCAGCATTGCTGATATTTTGGAGAAGATGTGTGTTTGGCTGCAAGGGTGTCAAATATTTGTTTATATTCCAGAAGAAGTAAGAAGTGGTTTGAGGTAATTTTTAAAATATCTAAAAACAACACAAATGGTTTGGTCCTCTCTTTAAGAGACAGGTGTCTAATCGGACTATTTGTTATTAAGTTCAAGTGGAAGTTCCACAAAATTGCTTGTATTAGAAAATTATTGTGTGTTTCAAGTTGCAAATGGAAAATTGTAACCTAATTGTATTCAAAAAAGCATAATATAGGACATTCTTAGGACCTACTCATTTTCAGTGTAGATGGAGAGGGTGATAGGAACCCCCCATTTTTTTTGGAATGGCACAGGAGTTTCTTTAATCACTGTACATGCACACTAACAAATGAGTTCGGGCATTGACAGATTGGATAGCAGGCCGGGGATAATTACAAGCAGTGGGCTGGTGTATGTGATCAGAGCGTGGCATTACGTTACCCACAAGGCTTTTGTAAATAAAGCCTCGTGCTATGAATGAGGAGATTATAAAGTGCATTATGCCGGGTACAATGACTTTAGCATTGTTACTATTTGGATTTCTGCTGTTGGTATAGTATGACGAAAAAGGCAGCAGAGTAAAGTCGGTCCTCCCTGAAGATGAAAGCACTTTGGATGAGGTCAGCTGTTAGCATAAATCTGACATAAGGCATTGCTTAAGTGCAATAATGAGTGGTTTATAGCTAATCAACTTTGCTACATGACTTTTTAGTAGTATTTAAGTGGCCTTGATCATGAATTGATTCAAATCTATGGTTCACTTGCAAAAAGGGCCATATTTTGTCTCATCGAAGCTAGTGTTTACATAAATGTAGTTAAGTGAACAAGGTTATAAAAATGTATGCCTCTCTTTTGACTGAGAACACACACCTGGTAGCTACGTACCACTGAGCTTTGGGATTGTCCATTGAAATTACATTAATTGTAAAAGCAGGAAGGAACAGTAGTTAATCACCACCTACTTTCGCAGTGTGCTGGCCTGTTTAGTGAATCTGCCTAGGATTTGTCATCAGCTCATTTTTAACTTTAATATGTGAGCGCATGGCAAAATGGATTTCTTTTATTGAACGGATTTACAGTTGTTTGTGATTCATCAAGTAATAAAAAGGCCATTCTGCACTATATCTACAAGAAAAGAAAGAGGAAGCACAGTGGTATCATCCTCATATGGCTAAATTAGTTTCTCAGTCACAGACAATCACTCTATATTCACATAATGGTATGACCCATCCCATCTCCCACACAGGCTCTCATTATATGTACATAGATAGAAAACAGAAGCCATGTTTGTGTTGGGCACGCTCCCACTGCACTAGGATGATGGATTATGGACTGTTCCTGTTTATTTATGTAGTGCCGGGTGGAGGAGCATAGGCACCTCATCCACACAGCCAACATGGGGCAAATACAATCAGCGGTAGGAGAAAATAGCATATTATGAATGAGCAATGGGTTCACACATACTTTGTACATAGAGAAGAACACACATGTAGTATATACTTACACAGGAAAAAGGCTTGTCTTGATTAACCTGGCCAAAGGGAACCCAACGTGTTTGGGCCTTGACGTCATGAGCGCTGCAGTGGAAGCCATCAATTCTAGTTTGTCTGCAGTTTGTCTGTTTGAATCTTCTGTTGTTCGGTCACATTTATGGGCTTTGTGGAGAAGTGATGAGTGAAAACCTGGCTGGAGATGGTTGTTCTTTCTGTGAAATGATCAAAAATAAAATGGGAGAAAAAGTAAAACTCAAATACTATTGGTCATAGTGGTATCCCACAAACTCTGATTTAATGTTGCTGTATAGGCCAGGAGAGGGACTAAAGGAAAATAATAATTATGATAGATGACTTTCTTAACATAGTAGAACAGGGTCAGATAAAGCACCTTTAACTAAAATAAATCACAAAAGTAAAAATTTAGTTGATAAACATGCTGAGGTATAATGGTACAATGGCTATAATGAGTTACTTTTTGTAAATAATACAAATAAAACTAAATACATAAACAATGTATAATTTTATAGTATAGAAAAAACACCTTGAGTCCTACAGTAGTTCATACTGTTCCATATTGTAAACTTTAAATTTTGAATCGTATCAAATTGTGACTTTGTGGATCGTTAAATCCATATTGTGGGCATGAGTGAAAACCATGGCTGGAGATGATTATGTTTTAGTCAGCTGTAAAATCATCAAAAATAAAACTTGACATTTTTGTGAATTTACGGTAATATGGCAATAAAATTTCCCCTTGACAAACGTTTTTCTCTCACATATTCCAGTCTGCATACACCACAACTTATCACCCGCTTGACAACTTTATTTTCCGCCCACGATCAGCAGCCCTGCAGATCTCAAGCTGAGGACAAGACGCTATGCCTGATTACAACACAAGGGCCCGTCTTTGATGCTTGTACAGTGAAATTTGTTATATGTTAAGCCAGTGCTAATGTGATTATAGACATTGATCCATTAAATCTACTGTAACATGCAGCCCGCGCCAGTTTTTAACTTGATACCAAAGGGAAACGTGAGAGGTGCTTTGATGTAATATTTAACCCATCTGCACAGAATTGTGGAAATGTCCATAAAATGCATATCGGAGGCTGGGACAAGGTGGGACCGAACCATGTGAGAAATTTGTCTTTGTCGCAGTATGTGACATGAAAAGGGGGCAACTGTCTGTCAGTGTTACCCCAGAGAGCATTTTATCGGGGCAGTAAAATCAGGCACAATGAAGCTGGCTCTGGTATGCCCCAGGCCTGTCAGCATCACCCAACATCAATACACAGAGGAAAGAAGTTACAATTACTCAGTTTACTTGGGTAATTTTTTGAATATTTATATAAATATATACTCCCAATATTAGGTTTATTGCACTATACTTTTAACTGTTACAAATTTGTCTAGCACCCATTTCTGTGGCTTTGAGTATTGGTTTCAGATGTGAGAAAAGTGAGATTATGAATATTCTGCTTTATGTGCTTGGTTTTGTTGTTTTTACTTTGTTTTTAATTCATAGATTGCTACTTGTCAACATTAAACTTAAATAATTAGTTACTCTACTACCAAATTAATACTTGAGCAGTTTTTTTTACCCATACTTTTAACTTTTTCTTGAAAATTTATGTTTTTTTTAAATTATTTGTACAGTACTAAGAAAGCAACATTTTATTATTAATTTTTAAGTATTTAACTTGGATGCAGTGTTTTTTTTTTTTACTTGTCTCTGAATGTAGCACTCTCATCTTGAAGATATTGGGTTGGCACTTCATCTAGAGTATATAAAAAGTGTAACTTAATCACCTCTTTACCAAACCACGAGGAAATGCCATGACTAAATCTGATTGTGGTAGAAATGCTTTGAGGGCCAGGACTCCTTTTAAATTGCAGCTAAGTGTAATTTGTCCAGTGCATTGGATCTGATTATAAATTATGTATGAGGCAGTCATTACTTTTATCTGATTACACGGGCCTGCCATTATTGGTCAGTGCCTCTGTTAGTGAAATCTGCAATAATGTCATATTATCAGACTTTTCATCAGTAATTATTGATTATACAAGACCTGTGTTCCTATAAGTATATGTAGACCACCTTACAAGTCCATGCCATAGTGTTTCTTAGGGCAGGACAATAAATTGCATTTTTTGTTATCGCAGTATTCACAAAATCCTACGTAGTGCAAAATAACGTTATGTTAGGGAATTACCAAAATACAGTAATAGTCAAACATGAATCCAAAATTATACCACACCTTGACCAAATAAAAAATGTTTAAAAGTCTTATTTGGATTGACTTATCTAGATTTACTTTCCTGATTTAGCTTTGGGTTTAGTCCTGGTTTGGACTTTAACTTAGTTCTTGTTTTGCCCAGCTTGTCTTAGTTTAGATCTGGTTTTAGCCCTGTTTTGATCTGGTTCAATCATGGTTTGGGCTTTGTTTATTTCTAGTTTAGATCCGGTTTAGCCTTGGTTCAGTTTCCAATATTTTTTTAATAGCAAATCCAGACTTTCTGCTTAAAATCAAATTCAGTTCAGAACTCATAAAGATTATTTTTGAAGATTTTCTAATAATATCATAATTGCAACATTCAACATCCCTTATTGCACATTTCTTCTAATATCATACAGCCCTATTCCGTACTTATCCAAAACAGAAGTATGCTCCTCAAAGTGTCAATCTGTGTGATCTCCCGGGACGTCCTCAGTCACCGAAGGGTCTTTTAGTCCGCCCTATAATGCAACAAAGGTGTGGTGACTGAGTAATCTGCTTAAACAGACTCCCTGCTAAAGCCATGGGTTCACCTCTGGGCCCCCAAAGTCTACACCAGAGGAAATACACCCCCCTTCCTCCCTTTCCTCTCCTACACACACACACACACATATCCAATCCCCTTTAAAAGATCCCAACCCAGATAAACCTCTCTGGTGACATCATCGTCTCCAAGTTTTAAAAACATGCCAGCGGTCGTACCTTATTAGCATGTGTGCATTGCAGCAGGGCAGAGGAAACCATTCTGCTCTCTCTCACACCGACCCAAGTATTCGGACAAGAACCGCAAGGAAGGATTCTAAAGCCAAGCTAAATAAGAAAGAGAGGATGGGGAGAGATATGGTCAGAGCATCACAATCTGCAGACTATAGTTAAGGCCAAATATTTAAGGGGGATTGTGGACTTGGAGTAATAGCCTATGGAACATTTATGAAGGGTTACGATATAGTTGTGTGATATTGGGTGAGCAAAAGGAAGCCATGGTGTTTTAATGAGAACAAGGTAAAAATTGAGGTTCAGGTCATGGGCATACAAAACTAAATGAATTAACAGTTCTCAAATAGACATCATGGAACACAAGCAAACAGTGCCCTATGTCAAATTATTAGCTAATTATTCTGTGATAGTTGGATAGATTATTATTGATAGCTATGAACCTGAAAGCATGTCAGACTTTATGCCACTCAAGGGCCCTGTCCAGTCTGGTGGAAAGCAGTTACTGTCAGTGCAATATTATTAAGAGGTTTGGCTTGTTTACAGTAGCCTATTACCTAGACCTACTCTGCTCTATATTATATTATAGCCTATTATAGGGATTCAAATGCATGGACCAGGTGTCAAACCCCAAATAACCACAGTATTGAACAGGATAAGTAGCCTGCACGTTAAAGCCCAAAGAAAACAGCTTATTAAATTACATATGCCTACTGTTTAACTGGACACATTAATGTAACTAATTATGACATTAAAGCATGCAATTAAACATGCTGACATTAAAATTCTTATGATTTTATACCAAATTTGAAACCATTGTGGCTGCTGAAATGTCTGTTAGCGCTAATGTGTTATAACGTGATATAAAAACTTTTAAACACACAGGTTTTATAGGCCTATAGCCAACAGAATAAGAAGATATTTATCCTCAAATCATGTTTGCAAATTTAAATACATAAACAGTTGTAGCCTTTTGACAAATAAGTGATCTTACTTCTGTATGTCTTCGGTAGATGGCGCTAAACACACATGTAAGTTGTCTCTCCGTGCAGCGTCCACAGCCCCGGCCTCCCAGTGTTTCACAGGCCGCTGTCTGAGCGCAGGCCGCCGGCCACAGAGAGACACCTGATCCGCCTCATTAGCCTTTTCACCACTTTGCGCTAATTATCCTCCCGCTGGCGCATCGTTTGCACTCAAGACAACAGCCCTTCGTCTAAGACTTGAACAAAAGCATTTGTTTCTTCAGCTGAAAACAAAGGTAAAATAATTTTCTCCCAACATACTCTGCAAATTAGGTGAAAACCTGACAATAAATGTGTTTTTTCAATTTACAGGCTAAAATTACGACCACAAAGTAGGCCTTTATGAAGAAGAAAAAAAATATCCAGCCATAATGTGTCGACGCTGGCTACTGATAGGCCCATATAAAAATTATTGTACTGTGTATTTAAAAAATTAATTTTAAAAGTAAATGTTTATTATGAGGCGAATATTTTTAGTTAAATAGCAATGCTAGATGAAGAGATTCCTGCTTAATGTAAAAACTAAACTATGGACTGATTAG
>JAVQKG010302282.1:0-19180 GCA_036025885.1 Hypseleotris bucephala
TGACAACATTCCGGAATTTAGAATGTTTTGTTTACAAACGTTTAAGGGGTCTATAGAGTGTACATACTGTTTGCAGTACTTCATCTGTCTAACAATGTTGATGTTTTTTTGTGTTTCTGTAGTGACAGTGGGAGAATTTTAACCTTGAAGATGCCCTACAGTTCAGAAGATAATCGAAAGAAATTTATCTTAACAACAACTAGTAACTTTTTTGCAGTCGAGCCTTCATCCTCCCTTGCTAACAGTCCAGAACTCAATAGCTTCTTAGATGATGGAAATGAATTTGTTCTTTCTGTCAGAAAAAATGAAAATGACATTCAGTTGTCAAACACGGTAATTAAATGCATCATATTTTGTACTATGTTAAATGTAGTTATGTATAGTCATACATTGATTAGTTGCTCTGTTTGTGTCTAAAGTTGTGTTTTCTTTGTATGGCCTATTATACAGATTGAAGGACTGGGCAACAGCAAAGAAATGGTGTTGGTTTTCTTTAAGTTACACCCTACAGTCATCACAGAAGACAACCTGCACCAAAGCGTCCTTGTGTCCTCCATGTTAGATTCTCCCGTGAACACATTGTACCAGGCTGTCAAACAGGTCTTTGCACCTGTGCTGCTAAAAGTGAGCTTTTGCCTACTTTATTATATGTTGCTATTTATAACTATTATCCTGTCAGGTTTTGTACAGTATAGAACATATCATTTGTCTACATTCTAAAGTAAAATATATTTCTTGGTTATTATTTTGGTTTAGCATCTTGTTTTTTCTGCTCATCTGTGACTTTTAGGATGAGCGTTGGCGGTCAGCACTTGATCCAAAGCTGGCAGACCTTCTGACTGAACTTGAGCAGGGGCTTGGCTCAGTGATCCGTCATTACGGAGTACAACCGTCCTCAAAGAAAGGCCGTAGGGAGGATGATGTCTTAGGTATAAGTCATAAAAAGTTTAATTAAAGTTGTATACACCATTGCTTAGATAAAAATATTATTATTCTTTCCTTTAACTCAGGTATTCTGACTCCCAGTGATGAGTTCCAGTACTGGGCAGAGCTGGCTGAGAATGCAGAGAAAATTACTGTGAAAGAAAGGGCTGCTCATTTTGCAGAGCAGTTTCAGCCTATACAAAAGGTTTGGAAAATGGCAATAGCAAGTTATTAGGCATTATTGTGTATATCGTGTAGCCTAGAGGTGTTTATTTTGCAGCTTACCAAAGTTTCCTGTTTTTCTACAGGAGTATGGAGGTCTAGAAGGCCTGTCCATGACAGAGGCTGTGGATCTGGTGGAACTAAGTAAAGACACTCTGGATGATGTTTGGAGACAAACTGATTATGATCCTTATCCAGAACCACGCATGAGTCGACTCATGGATGTGATTGGTTAGTTTCACTCAAAGACACACCCACAGTTCATTCAGTAATAATGACATGCACTAATACCAATTGTCATGTACGCTATGTTCAAAATAACAAATGTATGTAACAACATAAAGGTGGTGCCCTGGGAAGATATGTCCAGAAGAAACTAAGTGTTCTTAAAATATTTGAGGATCCATTCACTTCAGTGAGAGAAAACTTAAAGACTGGCATCTCTATCTGTGAGCAGTGGGTGGTGGCATGTGAGCATCTAACTGGACAAGTAAGTTTTTTATAAATAACATGTGGTAAACCTACAGAAGTGGTAAAACGGAAATCAGCTTTCGGTTCTTGTTTTTAGGTCTGGAAGAGACATTCTCTTCATCCGTGGAAAGGTGACAAGCAGTGTCCACAAGTCCTGCAAAATCTTGCTAAAAGATTAGATGAAGTAAGATATCTATATCATTGTATTATTGTAAAATATCTACAGTCATGTGAAAAAGTATTTGCCCCCTTCCTGATTTCTTATTCTTTTGCATGTTTGTCCCACTAAAATGTTTCAGATCACCATAAAACTGTAAACATTAAACAAAGACAATATAAGTAAACACAAAATGCAGTGTTTAAATGAAGGTCTTTGTTATTGAGGGAAAAAGAAGCCCAAACATACATAACCCTGTGTAAAAAAAACATTTTCCCCCTCTGTTAAAACATGAATTGACTCTGGTTTATCACATTTTTGGACAGCCGAGTTCAATTTTCTTTAGCCAAATAAATGCCAGATTACTGCCACATAAATTCTCAATTAAGAAATCACTTAGAACCTGCCTGACAATGTAAAGTAATAGTGGGAGAGGCCCACCTACCAAAATTACCCAAAAAGCACAGCTAAAACTCATCCGAGAGGTCACAAAAGACCCCAGAACAACATCCAAAGACCTGCAGAACTCACTGGACTCAGTAGGTCAGTGTTCATGACTTTACAGTAAGATAGAGATGTGGCGAAAATGGCCTCCATGTCAGAGTTCCAAGGCGAAAACTACTACTGAGCATAAAGAACATAAAACCTCTAGTGACTTTTGCCCAAAACATCTGGATGATCCCCAAGGCATTTGGGATAATATTCTGTGGACAAAAGAGACAAAAGTTTAAATTTTGGGAAGGTACATGTCCCATTACAAACATGCAAAAGAATAAGAAATCACCACTGTATATTATTGTAAATTATGCTTTCTGGGTTATTGATGATGTGTAATTACAGAGTCATTTTATTGTTGTAGGTATTGGCGCTACGCATGGTTCATGAGAAACTGTTACGTTTACTATCTGGGGCAAAACAACAGGCTCTAGCTTCAGATGTTGTATTTGAACCATTCTCTGGACTCAATCCATTGCATTATAACCCCTACACCGAGGTTTGTTTTCACCATCCTTTTCTGTATCAACTTTTAAAACCTTCTTACTCTAACATTATTTCTACCATTAGCCTCTTTGGAAAGCAGCCGTATCTCAGTTTGAGCGTGTAATTGCGCCATCAGAGCAGGAAGTCGCTGGTCGACTAAAGAACTACATTGCAGATGTCCAAGACAATCCTCAGCAGGTAATGTATATTTCTTCATAATTACTATTTTTAATTTTCTCTGTTTTTTATGGCACATTTATGTGTGCATTTTTCCTTTTGTAGTTGTTACATGTGTTCCAAAAGCACAAAGAGTTAATCAGACGTCCCATCATTAATAAAGAGCTGCAGTCTGAAAGAGAAACCCTACTTGCCAGATTACTGGACTACAATAAAGGTAAAATTCTAAATGTTGTTTAAATGAACAAGTCATGTTAAACTGTGAAAGTTTTATTGGTTTATTTTTTTGCTTGTAGGACTTAAGACTGACTTTGAAAGCCGTTGCCATGGACGTCCTGGAGATAAGTCTGGTCCTTTTATTGGTAGAAACTTACCTGAGGTGGTCAATAAGATTGTCTGGGTCAGACAGCTCACACATAAGGTCATAATCATTATCTTGGAAAATAGTCAAAACAGTACATTGCGTCTTAGCTGTGTTCTATGTTTTATAATTTTAAAACAAGTATTATTTGTCATAACAGCTAGAAGATGCATCTCGTATTTCAGAGGCCTTGCTGTCAGATCTGTCTGGATTTAAAGGGTTTCTCCACTTTTCTGATGACCTCTTAGAGGTCTTAAGAGCATATGAGCAGGAGCAGTTTGAAGACTGGTCTCGAGATATACTCTCTGGACTGGCAGATCCAAAGTCAGGAATCAGGTGATCACAATGTTTATTTACCTAATTATACATTGCATTTGCTGATAGTGACCTTGTACTATAATACCATGTTATTATACTACTTCTATAGTCTTCAAGCCAGTAGCCGTGTGATGGACCTGGACCATGCGAACGGTAGACTTCAAATTCACTACTCCGATAGACTGGTCAGCCTGCTCAGAGAGGTCAGGCAGCTCTGTGCTTTAGGTTTCCCTATCCCAGCCAAGATACAACAGGCTGCTAATACTGCAGACAAGTTCTACAGACAGGCCATTGTCCTAAAACAGGTCAGTGATGGTGATTTATTTAGACTTTATTCTATCTTATTCTCAGTAATTCTCAGTAAATGACTTGCTGTTTTAGGTGGCACACTTCTATAACACTATTGACCAACAGATGATTCCTTCTCAAAAACCAATGATGCTTGGTTTGGCGTTAGCTTTTGAACAGGTCATCAAGGTAAAGCATGCACCAATTTATGTTTAATAATTAAGATAAGACTTTGTAAAAGTTAAACCTGAGGCAACATTTTTTTTCTTTTGTAGAATCCCCGTTCTAATTCTAAGGAATCTGGTGGAAAACTGCAGATTACCTGGGACAACCCAAAAGAATTAGAGCTTTATATTGCAAAGCTTCAAACTGCTGCTGAGAAACTTTCCACAGAGAACCGAAAGTTACGTAAATGGCACACAGACTTCATTGACAAGGTGCATTTTGTCTGCATTTACTTTCTTTAGTGGTGTTCATGAAATAAAATCTGCATTAAAATTGTAGTAAAACTTGTAGTCTTTATTATAATGTACATTATTTTAGGTAGTGACACTGATGAATGTAGATTTACTGAGGCATCAGCAACGATGGAAGGATGGGCTTCAGGACCTTCGAACTGGCTTTGCTGCACTGGAGGCCCAGGTAAGCTTTCAGCTTAATATGCTTACTAAACATCTCTGTATACAGTATGTAGTCTAAATTTTTGTTGTTGTATGTTTTCTATAGGGATTCAGGTCTGATGATATGCGAGCTTGGCGACAGCACTGGAATCATCAGCTGTACAAGGCTCTTGAACATCAGTATCAGACTGGACTGGAAGCTCTAAACAAGAATCTGCCTGAAATACAGATAGACCTTACATTCAAGTGAGTGCATACTTTGTGTCATAATCCCTACTTTTACTTTCTGTTTTGTTTTTGAATTATGTGGTAAGCACTTTCCGAATTATCTTTAGATCTTTTTTTGTTTTCTATTCTTTACTATACCAAAACTTCTCTATTTATTCAGTTTAGTTTTTTTTATCTTTGTTTTCTGTACTCCCAGACAGGGTCGTTTACAGTTTCGGCCTCCTTTTGAGGAGGTGCGAACTCGCTATTTTCGGGAAATGAAAAGGTTCATCTCTATTCCAAACCAATTCAAGGGGATCAGTGCCCAAAGAGAGGAGCTCATCTTCAGTGTAATGATTGACAGGAATGCGTCTGGGTTTCTTACCATCTTCAGCAAAGCAGAGGATTTGTTTAGCCGCCTCCAGGCAATACAACACAAGTTTAAGGTGTGTCAACAATATGGGCTTCCCAGTGCTGGCCTTGCATTTAAATATCACTAAAATCTGGCCTTAGTTGTAATAAACCTAGTAATAGTAGTACTTAAAAATATAATGATCTAAAATAGTTTGTTTGTCTTGTAGGACTGGGTAGTGCTGGGTCAGGTGGATTTAGAGAGGTTAGTGGAGAAGCATCTGAACTCAGTGCAGGACTGGGAACGAAACTTCAAGGCCCTTAAAGCCAGAGGAAAGGAATCAGAACGTCTTCCCAGGTACAGTAAATAGATGCAACAGACTTGGAACAGGTGTGACAATACTAAGAACACTACTGATATTTCATAGCTGATGATTAGCTTAGTAAAACTAATATTTTTTTACATTTGTCAGTCAGGAGAAAGTAGACTGTATCACTGTCAACTGTGAGCCAGTAAAAGCATCAATTGATGACCTCATTCAACGGCTTTTCGACATGCTCCTTATGTCACTCAGGAAGTCTATACAAGGTAAATGCTGACACTGTTGCAATGACTGTATTCTACTTTGTGTTTTGTTTTGTGAGTACTTTCACTTTCATTTCCTTATTTGTTTATTTTTAGGTCACACTCAAACCATAGAAACATTTGTATCAGAGTCAACAGAGGCCCTGTCAGTTCGACCTGAGAGTATGGAGGAAATCAGTGCAACTCGGGGAAATTATAACCAAATATTAGCCCGCAAGCCTGAAGTAAGTCCACATTGAAAAATACATAGCACATATGGCACAAAGGTTTTAACCAGTCGTAGTAGTAGTTTTTTCTGGAGTGGTCATTTTATATCTCTTCCTCCAGATCCTCCAGCAATTTCAGAGTGCAGAAGAGAAGAACCGTTTGCTGCGGTCTGTGGCTGGGGCTGGTCTAGACTCTCTGACTGTTCTTAGGGCAAAATGGGACAAACTAGAGCTAATAATGGAAAGTCATCAGCTCATGATTAAGGAACAGGTAATCAAACATAGATCTGACAATATTTAATTTAAACGTCCTATATTATGCATTATATTTTGTAATTAAACACAGCATTTATCCATGAAATAAGCTGTTTTTTTGAGCTTCTCTTTGACTTGATAGCAAACGCGTAGACACCTGTCTCTTTAAGATACTGTAGGAACAAATTATTTATGCCAGCTTGCAGGAGGTTCCAAAAAAAATCACTTCTTCTGAGATATAAACATTGCCTTGACACAGACAGGTCTATTATCACAATGTGTATTTATGAAATTTTACTATTTATTTCTGAGCTTAGTTTTCACCATTACCTTTTATTTTGTAAGGTGGAGGTCATGCGTAGTAAGGTTGCGAGTCACATGGACACCTACAGAGCAGATCTGGAGCGGTTTAAGGCCCGGTGGGACCAGCTGAAACCCAAAGATGACATTTTAGAGACTGGTGATCATGCTGCCCTACTTGGATGCCTTCAGACTATCAAAGATAAACAGCAAGAGTTTCAAGAATTAGAAGTTGTGCGCCATAAATTAATGTGAGTTCTTTGCAAGATTGAGAACTTTTTTTTGCTCCACAATTACTTACTATCTTATCACTTTCTTCCATAGTGAAGACTGTACATATTTCAACCTGGACGCCCCAGATTTTTCACTGGCTGAAGAAACAAAACAAGATATGGAAGAGTATAGTCAGATGTGGGGTTTGTATGAGGAGTGGCAGGAGGGCATTACAGAGAAGGCGCGGGAGGACTGGATAACATTCAGGTACTGTATGTTGTTAGATTTAAAGTGCTCGGCAGTAAATTAAATAAAAAATTGGAACCTTACTTTTTATAGGAGTAAAACATACATTTTTGAGGAGTTCCTATTTACCTGGCAGGAGAGACTACGAAAAGTGGAACAGCCCACCCCCATGTCTGTCAAACTGCAAGGAGAAGTGGACAAATACAAGGTTCGATATTAGCTTTGTCCACATGTCAGGACTACTTTTTCATTTGAAATTCTAACTATTTTTCTGATCTGTAAATCTAGAATGTGATCCCAGTGCTGAAGTATGTACGTGGTGAACATTTGTCCCAGGACCACTGGTTGGATATGTTCAGATTGTTGGGTCTACCAAGAGGGACCACACTGGAGAGGCTTATTTTCCAAGACCTTCTAAATGTGGCAAATACCATAATTGAAAAAGCATTTGAACTTAAGGTAACCTACAGTACATATAGCAACATTGAATAGAAATTATTTGTATTGCATTCTGTCAGCTTGTCAAGGGCAAACACCAGAGGGCAGTAGCACATAAAACATAGTTACTTTCATGTTTCTTTTTAAAGTTATGCACAAAATATGACCAACAATTCACTCTTTAAAATGTATTATATATGACTGGTAGAAGAGACTAAATTAAAATATGTATGCCAATAGGATCTGAATAGCCGTGCCCAGGCTGAAGTGACAATCAGAGAAGCACTGAGAGAGTTGGACTTGTGGGGAGCTGCTGCAACATTCACTCTTACTGAGTACACAGACAGCAGTGGACGCTGTCTCTCCCTGATTAAGGACTGGAAGGACATAGTTAATCAGGTAAATCTGACCCATATAACTGCCACTCTTCAGATATTGTACCTATTTCTAATGTTTCTCGGTAAACCTTAGACATGGTTTTAAGTAAAAATAAAACGTTATAAAACATTTCTGAAATGCACAGGGAATCAACCCATACTACTTATATTCCTGTGTTGTGTTGGGCGATTTAATTTATTGTACGGTAACTGGCCTTACTGTGTACAAAATTAACAGCTTATGATATTCACCATTAGGGCATGACATTAACAGACAGCCAACTGGTCAAATGCTGGACCTGGATTTTTATTTTGGCTTTCAATTTTACTCTCACTAACCACGTTGGCCATTTTCATGTTTTTGCATACCTATTGCCATGTTAGTTTTAATGTTTTTGCATACCTATTGCCATGTTAGTTTTCATGTTTTGCATACCTATTGCCATGTTAGTTTTCATGTTTTTGCATAACTATTGCCATGTTAGTTTTCATGTTTTTGCATACCTATTGCCATGTTAGTTTTCATGTTTTTGCATACCTATTGCCATGTTAGTGTGTTCAATTTTCTGATGTCAGAGGGTGGAAAATGCAAGGTACAAAAAACAAACATATACTATTCGTCTGATGGAAAATACAACAGATACAAAAAGTTACAATTAATTTCTGGCTAGTAAAATCAATATTTGTCCAGTAATTTTTGAAAATGTCGAGCATTGTTTACCTCCAAGGTGGGAGACAACCGCTGTCTTCTACAGTCTTTGAAGGACTCTCCTTACTACTGTAGCTTCCAGGACAAGGTCAGTTGAAATTATTGTTATTTTTATTAACCTTTATTAACAAAAGTATCTCTGGCACCACAGTACACTAAATTGACATATGCTGAATGTTAAGGTCAGCCTGTGGGAAGTTCGTCTATCAGATCTGGACGAGTATCTCATCAGTCTAAATGCTATCCAGAGACGTTGGGTTTATTTAGAACCTATTTTTGGACGTGGGGCATTACCACGAGAGGAGGCTCGCTTCAAACGAGTGGAGGAAGATTTCAGGTTTACTTTTTTATTTTGTTTTTGTTGTTGATTGGATTTAGTCACAGGAATTCGTGTCTTACTTTTTACATTTTTTTTATTTTTTATTTTTTGATTTGCAAAAAAACTTGTCTTTGTACAGAGTCACATCTATTTTAATGCAATACTGTACTTAATTTACACCCCCTTGACCAAAGCAAGTCAACTTTAGTATATCCTAAACTTCTTAATATCAAAACAAAAAACTAAATCTAAAACGTTTTTGAAACAAGTTATCTGCTTTTGCAAGATCTTATACACAAGAACTAAATACATTTTTCATAGCTATAGTTTTAGTGTAGGTTGCTGTAAAAATAGTCATGAATTTGATAATAACGATTTTTGTTCAGGTCTATTATGTCCGATATACAGAGGGATAACAGAGTGGTGTCCCTGAGCTCCAGGGCTGGGATCAGGAACTCTCTGGTCACTATACTGGACCAGCTACAGCGCTGCCAAAAATCTCTTAATGAGTTCTTAGAGGTACACTGACTTTTATTTAGTGTCAGCATCTCGAAACTTTTGCTTTTAACACCTTTTTAATGATGCAGGAAAAACGATCTGCCTTCCCGCGGTTTTATTTCATTGGAGATGATGATCTTTTAGAGATTCTCGGCCAAGCAACAAACCCCACAGTCATTCAGTCACACCTTAAGAAACTCTTTGCAGGTCAGAAGAATAATGCACTTATTCAGCATTTAGCAATATCCATAAAATACCAGTCCCTTTAGTTTAGTGAATACAGTATATAATTGTTTGTTTGTTTCACAGGGATTCACAGTGTTGTGTTTGATGAGCAGTGCCAGAACATTGTTGCCATGTGTTCTTTAGAGGGTGAGACCGTGCCACTGCGGAGTCTTATACACATTTCAAGTCTTGTGGAGGTATGGGCAGTTTACATTTTTAACTTGCTTATACATTTACAATATTATATAGAATATGGCTGGGCAATATAACTTTTCAGATTTTCTCAATTGATAATTTACTTTGACTCTAGGGTTGGTTAGGTCAACTGTCCACAGAAATGAAGGAGACTCTGAAGCATCTATTGTATGAGTGTGTGTTAGCGGGGAAGAAAGGGGAGGTGGATCCCTTATCGTATCCATCACAGGTAAATATACATCCACTACAATTGCTACTGACCTTTTTTTTAGATTTCATTATTTGGGTTAGGTATTTGTTTTCTGTCTAGGTGACTTTATTGTGTCTGCTAAAATTGTATTCTCTTCTCTACAGATTCTGTGTCTGGCTGAACAAATCCAGTTTACTGAGGATGTGGAAAAAGCTATAAAGGAGCAAAATCTGCAGCGACTGGAGCTGGAGCTTAATGCAAAGCTAGAACATTACACTACTGTTGACACCAGTTCAATGGACACTTCAAACACAGGTATTCTATTTTAAATGGGTCCCAAATCTTGTCAATAACATTTATGGCTGTCAGGAAGTAATGCAAAACAATCAATTCACTAAAAAGTTAAAAATGGCAGAGTATAGGATTCAATTAAAATGGTGATTTTCATTAAATGACTGCATGTTTAATATACATTTTGAACACTTGCTTAAGCCTAGCAGGAAAAGAAATTGTGTGAAGCTTTTTACTTAAATTGCCAATTTCTGTTCATGCATGAGATTGGACTCTTAATAGTTTTAGGGATGGTTTCACATTTACTGTGTCATTGAAGTTAATTTTGTGTTCTGAATACTTTAATACAGTAAGAACAGAGATCTATTGCTTTATTGGATGCATGCCATGTTTTAGTATTGTAGACATTTGTGATTTTATCAAGAGATAGACGAAGTACACAAAATCTGTTCTTAAATCAAAGTAGCGCTGCTTCAAATAGACCACTTGACAACATTATTACCTAACATAATGTAAACTACTGAATGATACATGATTTTGACATTTTGTAATAATTCATTGTAGAATTGTAAGGCAGTAAAGCAGTACTGATGTATCTTTTTCACTCATGGCTTTAATTGAGACAGTATGAAACACAATGGCGATACTTTACTTTTTACTAATTACTTTGGACTTTTTTAGGCAAGAGGCAGAGAATGAGGAGGAAGCTTATCAAGTGAGGTCTATGTATAAAATATGTTCCTTTACAGAAGCCAGCGTGTTGCAGCTGAAACTAAAGGCATTGATCCTGGACATCATTCACAACATTAGTGTGGTGAAGCAGCTAATCCAAGAAGGGGTCACCAGTACAAGTGCCTGGGTGTGGAAGAAGCAGCTACGATTTTACATGGGACCAGACAAAGGCTGCCAAATACAGATGGTGGATGCACAGTTCGACTATACTTATGAATACCAGGTGTGTAGCCATAGATGAGTATTTGCATACACACTAGATTATGCTGCATTTATTCCCTGCATTCCCTCCACATTCATAATATACCTTTATCTTTATCTTGTATATTAGTAATCCATGGCTTACTTTTTCCATTGTCTCCAGTACTGACTATATATTTCATCCATGTGTAAAGATAAGCAATAAAGTAGCAATTATTTTTAAATGATTTACTTTTGAATCGAGTAGTAGTTTTGTATAAGAAAATGTAAAGTGAACAAGAAATTATTCAATTTTGGTGTTATCTGGTTTGGTCTGAATAATTTTGTAATACAAACAAACGGGGCGGCAGTGGCGCAGTGGGTAAGGTGTTCGCCCTATGTATGAATGTGGTTGTGTGATTGGTGTTTGGTGGTGGTCGGAGGGGCCGTTGGCGCAGACTGGCAGCCACGCCTCTGTCAGTGTGCCCCTGGGCAGCTGTGGCTACAGAAGTAGCTTACCACTACCGAGTGTGGAATGAATGAATAATTCAATTGTAAAGCGCTTTGGGTGTCTTGAAAAGCGCTATATAAGTGTAAGAAATTATTATTAAACAAATAAATAAATAGCTTTTAACTTTAAAAAGCCGTTTAGCTAACAGCATGTATTTATGCATGCTTAAAATATTTGCACAGATTGCCTTCACTCTCTTCCTGTTACTTTATTATTTATTATATGTTTTTCTACATTTCTCCATGTCTATTTCCTAGGGGAATGCTGCAAAGCTGGTGCACACTCCCTTGACAGATAAGTGCTACCTGACTCTGACTCAAGCCATGAAAATGGGACTGGGGGGTAACCCCTACGGGCCAGCTGGCACAGGCAAAACCGAGTCTGTCAAAGCCTTAGGTGGGCTGTTCGGACGACAGGTGCTGGTGTTCAACTGTGATGAGGTACAGTATATCAGTGAAATATGTTATGTAGTACAGTATAGATCAACACTTTTTTTATTTGTCATTATTTCTTTGTATATTGGAAATGTAGGTATGACTGTAAACTAATAAAATACACAATCCAAACAAAAGAAGAAAAAAGTTTACCATGAAGCAATAATGTTCTATTTTTGTTTTTAGGGCATTGATGTTAAGTCAATGGGACGTATTTTTGTGGGCTTGGTGAAGTGTGGTGCATGGGGCTGCTTTGATGAGTTTAACCGGTTAGAAGAGGCAGTGCTATCAGCAGTTTCTATGCAGATCCAAGCCATTCAGGATTCTCTTAAGCATCACAAACAAACATGTGAACTGCTTGGAAAGGAGGTTGGTGAAGCTTGCTTTAAACTTACTTTAGTAAATGGTGATACAAAGAAATGCTATTTTTCTTTCTTTTTTTGAACTCGAGGTGGAATTGGACCCAAACTCTGGTGTGTTCATCACAATGAACCCAGCAGGTAAAGGCTATGGGGGTCGTCAGAAGCTCCCGGACAATCTGAAACAGCTCTTTAGGCCTGTTGCTATGAGTCGACCTGACAATGAACTCATCGCTGAAGTTATACTCTACTCTGAGGGTTTTAAAAATGGAGAGATCCTGGGACGAAAACTGGTGGCAATCTTTAACTTGTCCAGGTAAGGTCATATTTGGGTTAAATTAAGAGCTACTTGGACTGAGAGATTAAGTTCTTATTTTATTTTTTTGTATTAAATCTTGTGTCCAGGGAGCTGTTGACTCCTCAGCAGCACTATGACTGGGGACTGCGTGCTCTGAAGACTGTTCTTAAGGCCTGTGGGAGCCTTCTACAGCAACAGAGAAAGAACCATGACAAAGACAAGAGTAAGAGTCTATTGGCTTTTATAATAAAGTGGGGCATTTCAACCCAAGAATCTGAATGAGCAGCAAAAACTAGAGGAATTTCTATGTTCTCCAAATGACAGGAGGAAACCATATATTCCCTCCTTTTGCATTTTCTTTGCTTGGGTCACAACAGCAAATCACCTGCTTCCTAGTTTGGTTAATAAGTAGCTTATGTTTTATTCCTCTAATCCTGGCTTGGGACTGGCATGAAGAGTACACTGCAAAGATTGTTATCCCTATGCATCACTGATTGGCCTTCTACTTTTTATTCTACATTCATTCACTATTGGCAGTTCACCTTGACCAATAATGACTATTTTTTAAAAGTACTTGAATGTCACAGTCGCGCAGTAAATACTAAAAGTGTCCTTGAATACCAGAAGACTGTGGAGTAGCTATTTTCTCCTCTTGTCCTCCAAATCCTCTAATACCAAACCATCAATTGACATTTAGACAAAACGGCCCTCTGCAAAACTTTCTCCTCCCTTGGGTTTTGAAACTTGCGTGTGTACTTTTGTCCTTCTCCATTGCCTCTTTTCCCGACACTAGGCTGCCCAAGTTCTGTTGTTTACATCACTTTACCCACAGCTCCCTCCTCCCCCTGACCTCTTGTTAGCTCTACCGCGCTCTGATACCTGGCTGTCGATGCTCCTCTCATCTGACCATTTTCACTGCGTGCCCTCTATTTCCCACCTTCATCTCCCCCTCATGGCTGCTTTGCAAAGTCCCAGTCTCTTGCCGCAGTTTTGGCACAATGTCACCAAACTACCCTCTCTCACATGGATGCAGACTGGCCACACATACACTGACCCTGTCAATGAGTCCCCAAGGTTTTCTAGTTTTTGTCTGTGTGTAGTCTGGCCAACAGTTTCTTTCAGTTGTGGAAAAACTGAAAATTGTGGCTGCAGGGAAGGCCAGCAATCTTTTAAGGAGAGAATGCATCGACATACTGAATCGTGACATGCTTTGGTAATTTGTACATTTTAATAGGAATACATATGTTGTGATAATAAATTAAAAAGGGACACTTTGAGCTCACAGAACTCTAACAAGGTATTTGTCTCACAATCGTCTAGTTTAGATTTACTATGTTCTTTTATTTAGCCACAAATTCCTTATAGCTGACTATGGTAATACATCCACTAATCCTTTGTGTCTGGTGTTAGTGTTTTGGCAATGTTACAAAGTTCTAGATTTATTTCTTTCCTAAAATGAAATCTAAGTTATTGTGATACTGCACAACAAACCAACTAACAGTCTTGTATTTCTTTTGCAACATGTTTATCTTTTATGTCAGATTGAAATTCAAACTATTCCTGTGTGTTTACTTGCAGTTCAGGAGAGCAGTCTGGTGGTACAAGCTTTACGACTGAACACCATGTCAAAGCTGACATTTGCTGATTGCTCACGTTTTGATGCTTTGGTCAGAGACGTCTTCTCTGGAGTCAATTTTAGCGACGTTGAAGATAAAATCTTAATGCATGCTCTTGAAGAAGTTTATAAGGAAGCTAGACTTGAAGTGATACCAAGCCAGGTATGTACAGTATATTAGATTACATAATAAGTTAATTATTTGAAACATTTAATTATAATAATAGCCTAAAAAACACTTGTTTTCTGTAGCTAAAGAAGGCTTTGGAACTGAATGAGCAGTTGAGACAGCGCATGGGTGTGGTGATTGTGGGGCCAAGTGGAGCGGGGAAGTCCACACTCTGGAAGATGCTTAGGGCAGCTCTTAATAAGACAGGCAAAGTGGTGAGTAGAGTCACAAAATTATAATGTATTTACAAAGGCTTAAATATGATATATATAAATATATTTTAATAAAATAGAACAGTCTAGTATAGTTTAATTTAGAGACACTTTTGTTCCCTTTTTATGACTTTTCTGTTAGGGGCTTGAATTTACTGTATTCACCAATGCTGAGCCTTTTGGCTTGATATAGACTTGGTTTAGTCCCTTTTTGTCCCCATTTACGAATACATTTTCTATATGACTTTCTGTTTTATTCCCTGTTTTTTTTCAAGATTATTTCTGATTTAAACATTTTTGTCCAATAAAATGGAACTTCAGAAGCCAAACCATTTCTGAGATATTGGTGTGGAAAGTCCCAGAATCACTGAACAAAATGATCAATGATTTATTTATCACGACTTTCGCAGGTGAAGCAGTACACCATGAATCCCAAAGCAATGCCTAGACAGCAACTCCTGGGTCATATTGACATGGACACCAGAGAATGGGCTGATGGAGTCCTTACACACAGTGCCAGGAGTGTGGTGAGAGAACCCCAGGGTAAGCAAATGGCACTGGCAATTTTAAGTTTTAACAGATCAAACAATATAATTGGCTGATTACATGATATAACAGTAAATGTTTATGTTCCAGAGGTGAACTCCTGGATTGTATGTGATGGTGACATTGACCCTGAGTGGATTGAGAGTTTAAATTCAGTTCTTGATGATAATCGATTGTTGACCATGCCCAGTGGAGAACGCATCCAGTTTGGACCAAATGTTAACTTCCTATTCGAAACCCATGACTTGAGCTGTGCTTCACCTGCTACCATCTCTCGAATGGGCATGATCTTTCTTAGGTTAGGCAGTGTAATATGTATTAATAACAAGATGGATTTTAATTGTGTTTTTTATATATTATTGACATGTCCTTTGCACTCTTTTTTTTTTTACATTTTCTATTTAGTGATGAGGACATCGATGTGAATGCCCTGGTCAAGTCATGGTTGTCCAGTCAGCCGGAAGAGTGTCGCAGTAACCTAGAAAACTGGCTTGCTGACTACTTCCAGCGAGCGCTTGACTGGGTTCTTAAACAGGTAGCTTTATTTTCTGATTGCTAATGGTTCAAAAATGATCTTATTCACTGACCAATATTCTGGATTTAAAATGGTGCCATACCCTACCCATCCCTTGTTTATTGTTTCTTTCTATATGTTTCACCAGAATGACTTTGTGGTTGACACTAGTCTTGTGGGTATGGTGTTCAATGGTCTGTCACACCTCAATGCTGTGACAGAGAGAGGTCAATTCATCATCTGCCTTCTTAGAGGTCTTGGGGGAAATCTACACATCAAAACGAGACAGGAATTTGCCAAAGAGGTAGGACCTGCAAGAAAGAAATGTTGCACTGTTGCTCTGTAATAGTATGTAAGAAGAATTACTATTTAAAATTTAGTTTCAACAAATGTGCCAAGAAGAAGAAAAAATCAGTTCACTCAAAATATGAAGAAGACAATGATGTTTCTGGAGAGCTAATTCATTTACATTATGTGTCTTTCCTATAGCTGCTGAGTTGGGCTAGGGAAAGTCCTCCTGATGTGAAAAAGCCTCTGGACACATACTATGACTTCAGCACTGGACAATTCTCAGCTTATAGATTACAGCGTCCTGATAGTCTCACATTGGAACAGCTGTCCAATACACAGAGGCTGCCTGTGATTGAAACTCCAGATATGCAGAGGAGCCTGCACTGCTTCTCCCCATGGCTCACTGCTCAACAGAGACAGCCCTTCATGGTGGTTGGGCCAGAGGGCTGCGGCAAAGGGTAATTAAACTAATGCAAATGGAATCTTCAAGCCCAAATAGTACAGATTTATGTTTAAATCATTACTATGTGATTATTATTGGCTTTGACATAACTTTATAAGGGTCAAAACACAAGATATGTGGCCAATAACATCCGAGTGATACATTTAGTTTTTAGTCATGACACAGATATTGTGTTGTTTGCTAATACTGGGGTTTTCATGATTTACATATTGCATTTATGCTTTTAAAATTGTCTTATTTTAAAAAAAGATTTAAAAAAAGATAAAAAACCATTGTATTTTTGTATTTGTCAATAGCAAACCGTCAAAACCATCACTTTCAAGGTGGACCTAAAATATTCAAAAGTTCAGATACCTAATGTGTGTGCTATGCCTCTATATTGTTGTGTATGTTTAAGCTTGTATATAGGTTGTGTATAGAGAGTTGTTGCCTCAATGTAATTGCTTCAAGCCTCAGGGGGTTTGAAGAACATGGGGTCACCCAGCCTGCCTTTTACTCTCCAGTTGAGCCACACTGTTTCTTTCTCCTCCGTCTTCTTGTATCACTTTGCCTGAAAGGTCATTGTGTCAGTGTGGCCCTGGTTGACTGCTCATATTTGTGTTACGTCTAATTAATTCCCATGCATCTACTACACAAGACTGAACATATCTGTGCGTTTTTGTAACTTTCCAATTATTTTTAGTTTTATTGTACTGTAACAAACAATGGTCTCTACTAAAAATAAATGTTAGACTGAATCCCTGGATTGCTGCTCACCACATAGAAGTGAGGCTTTTACTGAAATGCAATGGCTCATAAACCTTTCCCACCCAGAACAATTTTTGTTAATATCTGGCTTTATAAGTAGTTATTTTTAGACTAAAGTGAGCCTAAGCTAAGACTAACTCTGGGCTAACTCAAAAAATAAAATAGCGGTTTATTCACAAAACCAAATGAGGACAAAAAAGGCACTATGCCAGGACTAAATTATGCTGGGCCTAAACCAGGGCAAAACTGGGCCTAAACCAGGACAAAGTAGATGTCCAACACACAGCCTCCTATCTCAAGGTGGGCAATATGGCGATTAAAAAATGAATTGTGATATAAAGTTATGACAATCTGCTAATGTGGAAAGATCTTTGAGTCGTGATACAGTGCATTGATTTATGCTCTGCTCTTTACTGTCTATTTTACTATAACAGTGCCAGTGTTCATATTAATGAAAATGAAAATACATTAAAAAATGGATTGGATTTACATTAAATTTGTAGTTAAAATGGTTTTATAGAGTGATGGCACTGATAGCAGTAGACTGTGAAAGAAAAAAAAAGTTAACTTTGTGATATTTGTGATAAAAATTTAAATCTTCTTTAGATCTTAATAGTCATGATATTATATTTTTTATCTTATTGCCCACCCCTACTTCTTCCAGAGCAAGACTAAAATGAGAAAAAAGTCAACTAAATTTAGAATGAATTAAAACCTGAATTAGAGCCCAGCAGCAGTACTGTAATCACAACCCGAGGGTCAGCACTTGTGGTTAAAATAAAGGCATTGTTTTGATTACATTTTAATAATTACTGTTTTCCTTCTTCAGCATGCTCCTACGCCACGCCTTCTCTCAGCTGCGGTCCACTCAGGTAGCTGTGGTCCACTGCAGTGCCCAGACGTCCTCTCGTCATGTGTTACAGAAGCTTGGTCAGACCTGTCTTTTACTGAGCTCTAATACAGGCCGAGTTTTCAGACCAAAGGATTGTGAGAACCTAGTTTTGTACCTCAAAGATATCAACCTACCCAAACCTGACAAATGGGGGACCAGCAATCTTATCGCTTTTCTACAACAGGTACTGAAAAAATGACAAAATGTTTAAGGCAGGTTTGAAGCCACGTTGTTCAAAAATATGCATTGGCTCATTATTTTCCATCCAGGTGTTGACATATAAAGGGTTTTATGATGAAAATTTGGAGTGGGTCAGTCTTGAAAACATCCAAGTTGTAGCCTCAATGTCAACAGGGGGTGCTGTTGGGAGCCATTCTCTCACCTCACGCTTCTCTTCTATTGTACGCATCTGCACAATAGAGTAAGTATTTATTTTGTCATTACAGCCTATGTTTTTGTTTCATCCTTATACAATTTTGTTTAATATTGCCTTCAGCTATCCAGATCGGGAACAGCTGCAAACTATCTACTCAGCGTATTTGCAGCCTGTTCTCCAACACAGCCTTGGTAGCCATGCGGACTGGGCCAGCACAGGAAGAACACACCAGCTGTCTGGCTCTCTCGTGCAGCTTTATGAACAGGTATTCATTACAAAGCATAATAATTATTTCTGTTTGTTTGTATGGAGACAATGACAACACTAAACTGTTATTATGAATTCAGGTCAAAGCTAAATTTACAGTTGATGACCACAGCCATTATCTCTTCACACCCTGTATCCTCACTGAATGGGTTCTTAGCCTTCTGCGATATGATCTAACTGCAGGTAATCACATACTATAAATGTTTCTTCTTCTCTTGTTTGTTGAATTTAATGTTAAGCTGCTACTACACTCACTGGTTACTTCATTAGGCAGATCTTGTACCCAATGTGTCCAAGTGAATTTTATCATTTTGAAAAAATTCTCATTATATGCATCAGCAAAACCTTCCCTTCCACAAAACAGCTAAACCTTTAAATATTATTAACCTGTGTGATCGATCATCAGCTTCAGAAATACTTAATACTATCCGGCACTATCAGCTATGCTT